>NDXB01000180.1:2116-175028 GCA_002631895.1 Agapornis roseicollis
CCCCCCCCCCCAGTATCTCAGGTAGCGGCTGTGAGTGAGGAAGACAGGCTCAGCTTGATGGGGAAATTACAGGAGGTTTCAATCCTCAAACACTTCCCTTGGAGCAGCAGGTTAGTGACTGTGGATAGCTGAGTGACCTTCACTAGGCAGCATGGTTCAGCACTAGGACGAGGCAAAACAACGCTGTGGGGTAAAAGCAGATTCAGGGGTGAGGAGTATTCCTTAAGGAAGTAAGATCATCTGTTTCCTAATTCTTCTATTTCTCTGTTTCTTTGCCTCTGCATCAAATGCCAACCAGTTGGATGGAAAGGTAGAGTCACCAAACATACATTCCCAGCAGCTGTGTAACAAAGCAGCAGATGGATTGAGAACTGTTAGGAAAAGGTTTACATGTTTAAGGATAGGAGTAATTGCTACTCTTGGACATCAGAGCTCCCATACTGGCTCCCATACTCAAGATGCAAGCCCATAGGAAGACCAGCCTTATAAAGGTTTATTATTCAGGGTCCTGGTTTCTAATGCAGGACCTGCTTTTCTGACATGGAGGTTGTTTCTCCTAGTTGTGGAGGATATTCTGAGGCCTCTTGCCAGTTGTGCCCAAAAGAGCACAGCTGCCTGTGGGGCTGTTTGTTATTCACATCACATTTGCCAAAAGCCCAGGCAGCAGTAGGGGGAAGATGGACATGAATAGAAAGTGTGAGAAAGGAGGAAAATAGAAGTACTAATGCATGTTCAGCTGGCGAGGGGTTTTTGTAGGTGTTCTGTTCTCTCTCACCTTGATGCCTCATTTCACCTGCTTGCTGCCACAGGCGATTGGACAGCATGGTTGTGCTCCATGGGAAACAACGAACAAGAAATTACAATAACAAAGTATGTCAGCAGCTTCCAGGCTCCGAGCAGCTGTAGGATCTTTGGCAGCTGCTAACACTCCCATCGACACAGCGGAAAGGAGATGCTGTACAAAAGGTGCTCTTCTTGCTGTCCTTGACCAGGGAAAGAGCTCGAAACCAGTAAGAGCTAGGCTTGTCTGTCTTGGGATGTGCCCTCTCTGGTTCAGTTTTCAAAGCTCCCTATGTTCTTTGGCTGAGCACAAAGCAGGAGGATTGTGCAGGCAGTGTGTGTGCTGCTCTGCAGGGATTTAAGGGAGAAGGGAATTGCAGCATCTTCAGCCCAACAGAGTGCATGCAATGGGTCTGGAGTTCAGCTACTCTTGGAGTAACTGACATTCACACACTCACATCATTTAGGAAAAGAAGTCAGCACCCTTCTGCAGGCAAAGCTCTGATGCTCTGAGCACCAGGACATCCAGTTCCAATCTAAGGTGAATCAGTGTAGCTCCAGGGAATGATTTGGTCCTGCCTATTTACATCTGCTACGCACCTAGTTCCTCCATCTTTAGCTATTTTTCTGTTCTGAGAAATGGGAGATGAATAAGCTTGGCTCTATCTCAGCCTTTCATCTTCTTCCTTGTCATTATGGTGATAGATACTTCCCACACTGGCTGTCTTCAGCTTCACAAGTGATGGAGTAATGCTATCTCCCTCAATGGGAGACCAGCCTTTTGCTCAGTCATTTCCTCTTTCCCTTCCCTCCTTGCTGGCTAACTGAAGCACGTCTTCCACCTCTACTCTGATTTCCAGCCATAGCCCACATCCTCTTGATAATCATTATTCGCAGGGATAGCTCACTTTGGAGACCATGGATTTCTGGAATGTGAGAAGTCAGTCTTACAAGAGGAAGCTGCTTCTGAGATCTCTAACTGTCTTCCTTTCCTTGTTCTTTCCCCTAAAGTGGGTTGTCTTCCAAGCAACAAACACATCATGATCCCTAGAGATAACTTGGTACTGTTGGGCAATAGAACATCTCTGGCTGCAGTTCAAAGGGGGTCACCACGAATGTTCAGACCTTTAGCATCTCCTGGCACCATTTCCTTTCCTGAACATGCAGAACCTTTCTCAGTGCAGGTAGAAAACCATGCTGAGATGCAATTTGCCTGTCTCAGGAAATAGGATCAAATAGGCACCAAGGAGAGCATAGGTGTTAATGCTGCCATAAGCACCTACCAACACCCAGAGGGCTTTGGAGCCTGCCCACTCCCATGAAACTAAGGGTTTGTGTTAGATGATCAGAATCTGGGACTTAGGTTTGATTGTAGAAGTGTGTTAAAGTGACAGCAGGAGTATCTCTAATCACTCATTTGAGCACTTTAAGACACCTCTGTAGAGATGGATTAGAAGGACCCTTATAATGAAGGAAGCTATATCCCACTGGGGCAAACTGACACAGAATCACACAGAGGCTCACATTTCAGATACGTTAGTTTTGATCTCTGTAGGAAGTTTGTAAAATCAAGCCCACAGGAGCCATGCTTCATCTGAAAAGGTAAAGAGAACATCTCTGTTGCCTAACATAAATTCTGAACTAACTCCCATTGGGAATCTTTTGGTTGCTTTTGATAGGATTCAGAGCAAGCTGTCTTTTAGCATTGTATTAATTCAGAAGTGGTGCTCTTTGGGACCAATCCTGCTGCTCTTCCTCAGAGAAGTCTCCCATTAAGGTAATTGGGCCTTTTAGTCATCATTTCTAAAGGCAATGAAATAACAGGTATAGGGGAACATCTAGGCATCCCCATCTGGAAGGAGGAGGAAAGGTAATGGATTTACATATCTCCATGACATCAAAACCTGACCCAGGGCTCACTTGGGTAAACAGAAAGATTCCTGTTTATTCCAGTGGGCTCTGAGTCAAACTGAAAGGATTAATTTAATCATACTTGACATTAGCTGTCTAATACCTGGTCAGCTTAGATCCACACTGAGCAGCTGGACTCTTTCTATTAAAGCAGCTGCAAAGATGGGCACATCTGGGACAATTCCTCTGATCCACCTTGAACATGTAATATCAAGTGGGATGAAATATCCATCCATTTCCCCTGGCTATAGAAAGAGCTTATGTCTCAGACTAAGTACCTAACTTTCAGGTGGACTAAAACTGATGAGATCAACACCACCTAAATAGTTCTATGAGGCCCTTGACAGTGCAGCAGAAAGTCCATTGACACCCAAAGAGCTCTTTGACAGGAGAATTCTTTATGATTTCTTTTTCTTTAGAAAGAGCATTGCTATTTCTGAAGCTCTAACCACAGCCTTGGTTTAATAAGACACGCTAATGTGTTATGACTTCTGGGAGATCTAGAGTGAACCCATGTTGATAACAGGCTTAGCCTCAGAAATGATAAATCACAAAGGGGAGAAGAGATATGAAAATTCTTTTCAGGCCTAGCAAATGAAAAGAAGATGTGATTGTAGAATATGGTGGGGATGGATGAGTGGGGTGCCTATAATCAATCATCCAAAATAAACCATTTTACTTAGCATCTGTTTGAAGGCAGACAATCAGGCTGGGTATATGTCTTCCCCATGTAAAAATGCTTACAGAGTCTTATAGCTGTATTTCTTTATCTTAGGTATTTTGTATGAACCTTCATTTTATAGCATGTGACTCCCTGATAGACTTCGGAGAGGTTTTAGGCATGATATCCAAACCAGAAAGTAATGCTAGTTGTATTTTACTGATTGAGCAAACAGACTTGTTCAAAAGCAAGTGAGACATGTGTACCAGAACAACACAAATAAAACCCAGCACTCATCATATATCCTGTCTAGCATCCTAGCCACAGAAGCAGCTTCCCTGTACTAGCTCCCTAGATGGCTTTTCTTAGCCTCATAAACTACATTGAGTGTCCTACTTAAGGATGGGTTTTGAAAGGAAATTCCTCAATTTGGTAAACTTCTAATACTGGAGGGTGATTATTGCTGTTTTACTTTGAGTTAATGCCTTCCAGTAAATAATCAGCCAAGCAACAAAATCCCATCCCATTATTTTTATGGTCCCAGAATCACAGGGCAGGAATGAGCTGCTGGAGTTTGTCTTATCCCTGTGACAAGGCAGAAGCAGCCACACTGGTGTCATTTCTGATGTTTGATAAACCTGCTTATGGCTTTCCATGCTCCCCTCCAAACAGTTCATTCCAGCCTCTCTATCCTTCCTACGAGAAAGCTAATAATTCCCTTATGGGAATGCTGGGGTTTTAGCTACCCGTAAGGACATGGAAATAGTATATCCCCTTCCTTTCTGTAACAACCTTATCTGTATGCCAGAACTACTATAATGCTGCACTCCCTTTCATATTCAGGCACAGTGTACTCAGTCTTTACATATAAGCTGGGCTTTAGCAGGCCACTAGCCAGTGTCATTGCTCTGTGCTGGATTATCTTTAAACTGGAAACCCTTCTCAGGGCTGGATACACCTCCAGATGAGGTCTCACCATAGATAACTGCAATAGATGACTGTTTTGTGTCTCTTCAACCGTATGCATCCTTATATAGTCTAGCATCATGTTTGGAGAGTCCTATTTGGCTTCTAATAAGCAAAAACCTCTAGGATCCTGCCTGAGGAACTTCTGCTTTGCTGATTTTCCCCATGCACTTGTGCATTTCAGTAGTACAGTGCTTTACCTTGCACTTCTCCCTATACTAACCTGCTGCACATCCTTCTCAGGCCACATCTTTGTGTCAAGCTGATTTTATAAGCCTATTCTGTGCTTTCATGCATACACAGTCTCACTTGTGTATTAAACCACTGGACTCCATCCCCTCACATCAGTGATGAAATCATAGAGCAGAACTGCAGCCAGGACCAATTTCATCAGTTCCCTAAATCCTCCTGCTTCAGGACAGACAGCCACTCAGAAGGCAGGTGAAATACCTATTGGCACTGCATCTAAATTGCTTTCAGGCTTCCTATTTTGCTTCCTAGAACCTTTCCTGGAAAAACTCATCAGGATACACCATCTCTGCTGGGCTTTCTTTATCCACAAGGCCTGTTGTTCCCCCCCAGAGGAAAAGGAGATTGGCTTTCAACTGATTTGTGCATGACAAATCCATGATGGATGTTACTGATTTTCTTTCTTGCTCCTAAGTGAGTTTGCATTGTCTATTTGAGTGGATGTGTCCCTTGGACATGTGAGCATCACTGTCTATACAAGATGTGCTGGAGTTATGATCTCTAGAGGTCCACCAAGCGCATTCCCAGGGTATGGGTGAGGAGAAGCAGCATATAGGACTGCTTTGACAGGATAGGCAAAGTGGCTTAGGCATGTAAACCCATCTCAAACTCATACCTACCCAACTCAGGATACTATGCATAGTACTATGCTTGTGCTCCTGACAATTAATGTACTTCCCCCCCCCAACATCAATGAGCCTTTTCATCTCATTTCAGCTATCAATTGTATACACAGCTATAAGCAATGCACAGAATCAGGCCCAGGAGTGGGAAGAGCTGCCACGGTTCCCTTGCATTTAATTAAGTGCTCAGCCTGATACAACACCATTCCTCCTCCATTGCTCTGCACAACTGAATCCCCATCCTTTTCTTCCTTTTTTCTCTCTTCTTGTTCATTAATGCTGCAACCACTTGCCTTTAATACATATAATATATATATATGAGGAATTGATAGGTGTGTATTCCTCATAATCCCTGCCATGCACACTGCTGTCAGAAAGACTCACCAGAGTCATCTTTATTTCGTGCCAAGGAGTCTTTGCTCATCTACAGGTATTTGCCTGGAAAGTTCTCACAGTTGTTTTGTAGAGTGCCTGTGTTTTTCCTCTCTACTTTCTCTCCCTGAGGAATCATCAGTTTCCGGCAAGCCTCAGGCTTCTTTATCTGCTTCTAAGGACTGGGCAGAATCTGGAAGTGCCTGGAAAATTCAGCCTTGCTAAAGGGCTGATGCAGGGTCACTTGAAAGTAGGGACTGTTTAGCCTGGGGAAGAGAAGGCTGTGTGGAGACCTCAGAGCAGCCTTCCAGTATCTGAAGGGGGCCTATAGGGATGCTGGGAAGGGGCTCTTCATTAGGGACTGTAGTGACAGAACAAGGGGGAACGGGTTCAAACTGAAACAGGGGAGGTTTAGATTGGATCTAAGGAAGAAATTCTTTGCTGTGAGGGTGCTGAGGACTGGAATGGGTTGCCCAGGGAGGTTGTGAGTGCTCCATCCCTGGTGGTGTTCAAGGCCAGGTTGGACAGAGCCTTGGGTGCCATGGTTTAGTGTGAGGTGTCCCTGGTTATGGCAGGGGGGTTGGAACTGGATGATTTTAAGGTCCTTTCCAACCCAAACTGTTCTATGGCTCTATGATTGTATGAAACAGTTTGTGCTTTCCAACAGAATTGCCCCCATCCAAGGGTAAGCATGAATGCAATGGCACTGCCCCTGTGTGCTTTCACTCGTGCTTATGGTCACCCCAATTCTGGAGCCCCTCTGTTGATTACAAGCTGCTAAATGAAGCTGTATGTGCGCACATGTAGTTTTCTTCCCCATTCAAGTTCATTCACTGCCCTAGCTGTAACTTCACACCCTGTAGCTTCACAGTTCACAGCCCCAACCCCAGGCTATTTTACTCGCTGTGTTTGTTCACATCTAACACAATCCCTGCACTCAGCTACATGTCAGGAGTGTGAATTCTCTTATCAATAGATACCCAGGGACTGACCTTGCTCAGTCCTGAGACAGCCATCACCCCAATGGAAAGCAGGAATGAAAGGCTGCCAGGAAGCTCCACAAGATGTTGCTGAAAAGTCCCACATGCAGCTCTGAAGGTGACCTTTTGCTCCCCATGGCTCACTCAAAATACCCCTTTTCCCTGGCCATATGATGCCGTTGTGGACACCACACAGACCTCCATCCCCTCCTTCCTCCACACTGATTGTGGCCCTGCTTGTCTCTGCTTACAAACAGCAAATGTCTGCTTCCTTTGCAAGTACAAGCATTTCCATGTGTCATCGACATTTTCTCGTTGTAAACATATGTAAAACCAGCCCTATGAATTACACAAAACAGGCCCAAATTTGATCACAAGACCTGATTAAAGGAGCTGCATGAAAGAAGAGCATATATTGTATGCAAAGAGGAAAAGCAGCTCCCGATTCAGTCTTCATACTGAACAGAGATTTTTGTCTGACATCTCTGCAGTCTCCTGTTTTCTTTTGTGCAACAAAAAGGGCAATATAATCAGATCCTGGAAATGCTTATTAATTTTCAAGGGAATCAAAGTTTTCCCAGGTTTCCAGTCCAGCAAAAATCGTCTCCACGTTAGTACTGAACAGGAAAACCATCAATGAAACAGAAGGGTGGCAAATTGAAAATTGCTATGATTTGCATTTATATAAAAATGGATTTATACACATAGAAGTGAGTATTAAAGATGGGAGCGAGTAAGATTCAGATAAGAAAAGGATTTAGGAGAACAGCAGAAGCTCTTCAGCAGCCGACCCTCCCCACAGTCTTCAAAGGGATTTATTGAAGGGCCCAAACCAGTTTCTCACTAACAGGGATCTCGAGAACCATTATTCCATATCCTATTCCATAAACATCTCTGAGGATTTGCTACCCTGCTCCTTCTGGTGAGGTCCTTCCCTGACCCTGATCTTGGTGTGGGATCCAGAGGAAGGACACTGCAATGCCCTGACATGAGCAAGGCTCTGCTTTGCCATCCATGCTCTACATGCCTCTTCCTCCTCAGCCTTGAGAGCTTGAAATGGGGAGTTACCCCCAGCAGAAATCCCACCTTTGAAGCACCAGAGTGGATGGATGCTGCGATACAGAAGTCAGATTTTCTTTGTTGGCAGACCCTGGCATCTTCCTTACTTCTACAAAGTGAAGCTGACTCCTTCCCTCTTTGGGATCACTGAAACCCTTTTGCCAAGTCGGGGCTCACCCCTGCAGTGAGTGGCAGGGCTAGCATCTTGGCTGCGTTCAGGCTTGCTGGTGCTGCATAGACAGCGAGCTGAAAAGCACTGCAGGGGGCCCAGCCACACTGCAAAGGCTTCAGCTGCACACTTTATAGAGTACAGCTACAGCTACAGTCAGTTCCTCCCAACAGCTTCAAATTAGGCTCAGGCTTATTCTACATCTCCCTCTCTTTCACTCCTAAGACTATGGCTGCTTTAGCAGAAAGACCTTTCTCATTGCCCTCACACTAAGACATGGGGGTATTGAGATCCCTCCCAGGATAAGCCTTTTCTGCAGGCTCTGTGCAGCACTTTGTGAGCTGTTAGGAGAAGATGGCAGTTCTGGGGATGCTCCAGCTTTTTTATCATAGAATCACAGAATAGCTAGGGTTGGAAAGGACTTTAAGATCATCCAGTTCCACACCCCCTGCCATAAGCAGGAACACACCCACATTAAACCATGGCACCCAAGGCTTTGTCCAATCTGGCCTTGAACACTGCCAGGGATGGAGCACTCATAACTTCCTTGGGCAACCCATTCCAGTGCCTCAGCACCCTCACAGGAAAGAATTTCTGATGAGACACAACCAATCCAGAAGTGGCAAAAAATAGGAAAATATGGGCCAGCTTCCTTCCTTCACATCGTACAGTTTAGGTAAAGGTTTCTTGGACTCTGTTACCAGTTTGGGCACCGCATTTAACAGATTGATGATTAACATTCCTTAAAATGCTCTACTATGGAAAACAATCTTCCCTGTGAGGGTGGTGAAGTGCTGGCATAGGGTGCCCAAAGAAGCTGGGGCTTCAGTTTCATTTCTTTCCCTATCTGTGATTTTTTCCACATTTGCTCTAATAACTTAATCTATCTGCTGTATTTACAAGGTGTCTGACACCTCAGTATCTAAGTGCTGCTACTAAATTGCCCATTGTACAAGGCAAGTACAGAGACAAATTGAGTGCTGGATCCCAAACAGTCTACGACATGTACTGAGATGTTCCAGGCTTTATTTCACCATGTATATCACTGCCAAGCATTAAAAGCTGTAATAAAGGGCAAAGGGAGAGGGAGCCAGGACCCTGCTGTGCAGGCTGATGGAGTGGGAGGGAGCTCCACTCAGTTCCCATGTGATGGCATCCCAGCTCCTCCAGCATCCCTCTGCTATACAGCCCTCCAGTCCCCTGGCTGGTGCAGTGGGTATAGATAGTGAAAAGTTCTCACTGTCTAAAGTCTTATTTCTCTCTCAAAAGAAGCCAATCTCAAGGTTATATCTGTTTAACAGTCTTGTCCTTCAAGGTATACCAGAGCAGAAAGTGCTTCCATGTCACTGCATGTGTGCTTACATGTGAAACTATCAGCTTTGCTTTGGCAGAACCGTTCTTCCAAATGTTAAGATAATAAATAGGTGGAAAAAAGGAACTAATTCCAGAAAGCAATGTCAAATCCAACTGCTTGGGAGGAAACCAGACTTTTCTCATAAGCCCTTGTCCCACTGGACCGTGAGTGCCATAGACTGCGGCAGGGGCAAGGTTTCAGCTTAAATGGGGTTTTTACCCTAAATAGTTTTGGCTGTCAGATGGCAGTTATTTCAAGAAGTCGTTTCCAGGTGACAGCCCAGTCCTGAGTCTGCTGCCGAGCTTTGCTCTGGGACTCCTTGCTGGCAGAGAGGAAAAATCTCCACTGGATAACAGGATCACCACTAATCTGGTCACAGTTTCTAGGCCTGGATCAGATTTGTAGCCTGTCAAAAGGATGATGAAGAAACTGATGCACACAGCAGCCAGGCCAGATTCAGTGCTTCCTTTAAGGCAATGGGCCTTATTCATATCCAGTGGCCATTTATGTGGGATTTCTCAACACAACCTGTGGTTCCAATCATGAGAAACCCAGAATCTTGCTAGCTTAGTGTTCAAAGCATGTAGGTGTTTTGTGGGGAAGGGGGATACATCATAGTCACAGCATCAAGCCACTGCCCTTCTCAGTATACCCAGCACAGCAAAGCAGAAGGGTGGCTTGATTTTTGTATCTTCAATAAATAAACCTTTCTGATCCTTCAGGCAGAGTCTACAGTTCTGCAATGTATTCCTGTGAGCTGTTGTTTTACCGTAAATATCCTTTGCTATATTAAATCATACATCACTTCCCAGTGTAGCTAATTTCCCATTCACTTTGACACTTGTGGGCAGTATCCTCATGCCCTGATGTCCCATAAAGCACCCAAGCAGCATCCCTCAGTCGCGTCTCATTTGAATAGTCCCAGTCGCTCTGGGTGAGCATCTTAGTGCAAGAAAGGCAAATGAAATATTTACTTTTTGTGTTTTAACATGCCAGTAGTGGAAGGATATTGATGTGCTGAGGCTGGGACGTTAAAATCAAAATGATGTTGGGAATAAAAAGCCAGGCATAAATTAGCACTGTTTACTTCATCTATGTTTTAAGAGAGTTCGCATTACCCCGGTGCCATATAACATGCCAAGGGTATTTGGGGGAATCTGCAGCATTGTATTTCAAGCAAGCTTTTGAGCCAAGATGACATTACAAAAGGCCACAGCAGAATTAATGAATGGCCACCAAAAAGCCTTTGCCAAGGGCTGACTATGAAGATGCCATGTGAGAAAGTGGAAAGAAGGAAAGCAGCTCCTGATGGACTGTCAAGGCAAGAGGATAAAGACCGGCAAGAAAGGAAATGTGATTCGTGCTTCTCCTCTGCTGACATCCTTCAGCTGCAATTTTCACTGTAACACAGTCTTACTGTGTGCATTATTCCACCATCTTGCAAACCTTGTACTTGGCCTGACACAAAGATGCTCAAGGCTTTGGGTTGTCTGCATCCATCCTAAATTGAGTATATTATCCACATTTTTGTTAATCATTCAGTCCAGTTGTACAAGGTTGTAGAACATAAGCCAGCCAATAGTAGCAGAGGAGTAAATGACACTGTCTGTCTTCCAGTTATTCTCCTTTATCCATGGTCTAAATCAGTTGCCACTGAGGGCATCATCCTTATTTAACTCTCAGAAACATTGGGACAAAAAGGTGAAAGGAATCTCTTGTGTCATCCAATCCAATTCTCTGCCATCTCAGACCATCACATATATAACCCTGATCTGCAAGCACATCAAACAGCAACTTACAGGCAGCTTGATTTCTGTCCTCTTTCTGTTATTTGAAGAGTTACTCCACTTCTTATGCTTATAATACCTCTTTCGGTATTTGGTCCACCTGTGACATTTCATATCCAAGTACTGTGCTACTGGTGTTGTTTAACCTAAATAACTTTTCACTCTCCTGTATTTTTATACCTCTCCTATTTTACTGTGAGAACGCAATCACATTTGCTTTCTGGTTCACTGAATTCCCTCACTCCTCAATCCCTAGGAGGAAACATAAGAGACATGACTGAAAAAGTGATTTTCCTTATTTTTTATTGAAAACATACATGTGTCCATGGGGAAGACTGAAAAGTCTCCATTTCATAGTTGTTCTTTCAAGATAATGAAGGTGATATACTGACAGGGAGGAATAAGGATGTGCGCTGGTAGTGTGCAGTTCTTACCAGGTCCCAGGCATCCACTGTATTACAAACCACACACACAGAGTAAAATACCATCTATGCCCAAACCTTAGAATACAATGACAAGAAAAAGGGAAGAAGTGAAAAAACCTCACCCAAAATCAAGCAATTCATGAAGCATAAGGTGGCACGGAAGCATTCATGCTTAGCATGACAGACGGAGGAACAAGACCTGATCAAAGAGCACTCATTTCTACAGATGCACCTTTTGAAGTTAAAGAGGGGCTGCTGTAGTTAATGGACCTACTCACACATGTGAAGACTACTGGATGAGACCATCAATTTTCTATAGGTCACTGGGACCAGACACAAACTCAGAAGGAATGAGAGAGCAAAGAAGTGGAGCTATTAGCACAAAGCCTGTCACGTTTTTCATTAAAATCAGAACTCATGCCAGAGGGCTGAAAAGTGGTCAATGCTGTATCCATCTTTAAATAAAGGTGTGAAAGGAGATGAAGGAATTAAAGGCTGGCTTGCCTTCCTTCGATTGAAGAAAAGATAAGAGAACACCCATTGAAGATAAGGTTACAATGCCCCCAGATGCTTGGGACAAACGGGCATGGAGGCTGTCACAGTAAATCATCGTGCTTCTCCATCTATTTTAATGCATTTCAAAATGGTAACAAAAATAACGGATGCTTCTGAAGAAGCAGAGGGGATTTATTTAGGTTTTCAAGAGTTTTTGGAGAAAAGCCCTCACAAGGAGCTATTAAGGGAAGCTTAGTGGGTTACCTTGAGGTAAGAGGTAAAAGTTCTGTCATGGATTGAAAACAAGCTATGACATAAAACCAAAGAGCTGTAATAAAAAGTCCAATTCTCGGCATGGGAAGAGGTTAATAGTGGGAGGTGCTCTTGGGACTGCTCCTAGGACAAGCGCTGTTACAGATATGCATTAAGAGCCTGAGGATGGGGTGGTATAAAGAGAAAGGGCGACATTTCCTCCCTCTTTCATCTTCTTCTTTAGGCCACTTGGGTCTGAGAAGATGACAAGAAATTAATTGAAGACAGACCTCAGAGGAGGATGTAGGTGAGCAAATAAAATCCCGCTGAGGCCATTGCACACAGAACATGCTTTGGGAAGCACAAGTGAAACTATTCATATACAAACGAATCATAACCTCTTGGGGATAAGAGAAGATGTAGGCGCAGGATGTATTCAGTGCACAGTGGTCATTGAAGACCTGAATGAAATGCAAAACTGTTTGGAGAGATGTTTTATTTCATTCCTTGTTTTCTACATCATCTGTATGGTTTTGCCCTGGAAAACATGATCAGCTGGGAGCAGCAGCTTAAGCAAGGCATTTCAGAAATAGCTAGGAACCAAAGGAGGTAAGGAAAGGAATGAGGATTTCTACAGATAAGGGTGGGTTTCTTGTCATACGTAGGGAAAAGGTGATACCAAGGTGATACCCTCCTGCAGGGGTATCTAGGTGGTGGAAGTGCAAGAGAAAGCAAAGGGAAAGGACTGAATAGTGGTCTTGGGAGGTGCGTTTTGTTTCTGCTGAAGCAAATAGGCTGAAATCTCAGAGCTGAACTCTGTGTGTGTGTGTACCTGGAGTTCAACAGCCAAGAATAAAAGATATCCAGGTCAATCAGCTGCTCTGTTTGCTCTTTTCAGCATTAAATGGAGAAAAGGTCACTTGAGCAAATTAAGAAGCAAACAGAGTAAATAAAAGGAAACAATTTCTCTCTTTAAACATAACTAACCTGTGCCATTTCCAGCTGCTTGTTTGCTTTGAGGCAAATAACAACAAGAGCTTCCTGAATTTCTCTGTGGAAGAAAGCCTGGGCAGTAATGACAAGCTTAAAGCTCACGAGTGCTTAAATAAAAGTCATTTCTCATTGTGTGAACTCTGTACCCACAGCATGGAAATGGGACAATGCTTTCCTTAAAGAGGACACATCTAAGTCTGGAGACTTGCAATAGAGGGGAAATTGGGAAGGAAATTGCCCAGGTGATACAAAGAGAGGAAGTACCTGGAGCGCACTTCTGCACACAGCCAAAATTGTCCTGTAGCTAAGTGCAGTGGCCTGATATAACCCCATCATTCTCTGACCCCCATCATAACTTCCCCTATATGCTTCAGAACACCTTGAGTATTGTCATGAGGGGTATATAGCCATGAAGGAGTGCTTGTTATGTGAACTCTAAGAGTTAACTTATCAAGCGAGTGATTTAAGGTCTTTCCAAGCCTATAGGAGACACTGGTTTGCCAGGAGCCCAATGCAGTCAGAAGTCAGATCCCAGAGGTTATTTTAAATCTTTGTTTGCAGAAAGCTTCCAAGCGTATGCTGAAGAAAGCCCAAATCAATTAACCCGATCCTGGTCTCCCATGGACTCAAACAGGAACAAGAGGAGAATTACACAAATAAAAAAGCTATGAGAATCAGGCCCGATGTATGAAATATGCATCAGTTGCCATGGCAGACTCTGTCCTGTTTTATCACACAGGCTGTCAAGGCATAGTATATTGGTTGTAGATACTAGTGCAATAAGATTGCTACAGTTATAAACTCACAAAAGGACACAAGAGGATCATGGTTTTCTATTTGTGAGAGGGATGCAAATCCATTTGAACTCTCGTCTGAACAGGTCTGATGGGATAGAGCCCTCTGCTCATATAGATGGGTGCCGCTTTATGACTCATATCAAAACCTGGCCCTGGGGACTGTTACTTGATTTCTGCTGTGGCAGGAGTGTGTCTGTGTAATTTTAAATGCTGTCAGTTGAATTCCAGGTGACAGCCTGTTCTCTGCAGCATCAGATGCCAGAGATTCTAGAAACCTCAGCCAAAATGTGGGATTGCTGCACTGGAGTTATAATGAAGTGAGATACTGATCCCAAAACTGCCCCACTTCCATGAGGTTATCTCAGTCACAGAAGAACCCTCAACACAAACCAGGCTTGGGCATCAGTGGACATCTACATCCTGAGGTAGCTTGCCAAAACATAAACACACCTCACAGGCACAGATTAAGGCACTCTTGGCATCTCATTTGGCACAGTTGGAGTGGCTCCATGTGAAACAAGCTTGACAGGGATGCTCATGGGAAAGAGGTGACTCTGAATGCCTCAGAACCATCACTGCTCATGCTGCACAGCCTTTCTCCATAGGAATCCCAGTTCTCCCAGCTCCCTGTCCCTCCTCCTCCTCCAGAGTTTTAGTCTGCTGTGGGAAATGTCTCAAGAGCTCTGCTTGGCAGGATGACCCATGCCTGATAGCTGCTGTCAAAGTCAGGCTCTTCCTCTGTTTTCTTGTGTGTAAGGGAAGAGGAAAGAATCAGCAGGGAAATGTCAGCAGCTACTCGTAGCTTTGGCTATGTTAGCTGTTATCTCACCACGATAAGCAGGTGGACAGGGGGTGAAAAAAACCTCTCATTCTCCAAGTGAACGTCCTTGCCTTTTTCCCACAGCACCTTCTCCTGTGAATTTCGTGCTGTCAAAGTCTGACACAGTCCTTTCTGCAAGCAGCCAAGCTGGCTCTTCCCACAGGCAGCATCTTCCTCAAGGGTACACACTGTGCTGTGGGCAGGGACCCAGGAGCTCTTAGAAGGAGATGCTCTGAAGGGCATCCTTCCACAGCAAAGGCAGAAGCATGGTGTGCCTCAGGATATGTTAGCTCAACTTGAAGTGTTACAAGTGAGGTGTCAGTGTGGGTTTTTATTAGGATTCAATATTGGATATTCTTTCCCTGCTGCTGTAATGCGGCTTTTGACGTTGACAGGATGAAGTTCCACTCACTCCTCCCTCTCATACTTGCTGTCCTCCTTCTTCACACCATTTCTACTATAGCACATGATCACTCCCTGTGCACCATCAGGCTCCAAATCACCCTTTCCACAAGGAAAGTGTGCACGAGAGTCAACAGGGCACAGTTACCTGCCTTTTAGACACTAATGGTGGATGAGTTTCTGCACATTTGTAGCCTGGATCAGAGAGAATTTCTCTCTTTCCAGCTTCTTCCACAAAAATCCCCAAGCTTTTTGCAAATACTAAAGGCTGTATTCTTAGCTTCTTACTCGTGATGAGCAATACTTCATTCAATGTGATTGCACTCAAGTCGATGGGATTACTCATGAAAGAAATGCTACTGACTGTAAGTGCAGATATCCCAATACGATTGATTAATTCTGCTTTACAGCATATTTGTGAGGCTTAACAGATGGGAATATTGACATTAGAAGTTCATGTGATTGGCTCAAGGTCAGCAAGTGACAGGGCTGGGAACTCAGCCAGAGCCTTGATTTCTTTTCCCTCTCATTTCAGTCACGAGATCAAAGATTTAAAATGTAGAAACCAGCAACTCAGGGACTCTTCAGTTTGCAAAAAGGAGCTGTCAGCTTGAAGGAAGAGCCCCTCACATGGCAGTGAAGACAACCAATGTGAGGATGGGGAGGGAGTGGAGGAAAGCTAAATACTCTGAGGAGACGGGAAGAGGGAGGGAGGAAGGAAAGTCAGATGCTGATTTTCAACTTCTTTCAACACCAACACTTGAATCAAGGCTGAAATCATGCTTAGGATGATGATCAGGGTACTGCATTCTGTTGCTTGCTTGCTTAACAACTGTATTCTACAATAAATGTGCTTTAAAAGCCTTTTAAGGGACTAAGAAAATCTTCTTTGCTCTTATCAGGAGACATCACATTACCATGTTTGATTCTTTTAGACTGAAAAGAGATGCCCTGAAGGGATAAACACCTGTATGAGTCTGGGCAATCTTCCTGTTGTGGAGGTGTATACAAACCTCAGGCTTCTCTATGATTGTGTACTTCCTCTGGTAGAGACTTCCTGTGGTATCTTTGGTTCAGGGAGGCATCGCTTTCCCATGCTTGCTCCCTCATTTCTCACCTTCCCCTCTTCATTTCTTGCTTCTAACAGGATAACAGGATAAAGATCTAATCTCTTAAACAGCACTTTCCTTCCTACCCCTCGAAGGCTTTCTTGCGTTTACATTGAAGCTCCAGCCTTCACTTGCATTCTACAATGTTGCTATCTGAAGTGTTGTTCCAGCTCTATGGCACCTGCTCAAACACCTGCTCCGGGGGAAGCAGCCAAATAATTAGCACCATTTTTCTAATGACCAATTTGTAGCTGATGAGGCAAAGCAAACAGGAGGGATGGTGGCCATGAGCCCTCAAGGAGCACTGACTGCAGGACTTGTCCCTATGGCTGAATCACCCGTTCATCCCTAATTCACCTGGTAAGACCTTCATCCCCCCTGCGCAAGACTTGGAAGCTCCCTTGCTCCCACTGTGTGCCAGGCTTTATGCTTGCCTCTGGTGGCACAAGGGCTAAGCTGTCATTTCACTATGAGGCAGTGAACAGAAGGATCCAAATGTAGCTCCGAAGAATCCTCAATCTGGCATTAATCACCTGCTTGGAGATGCCGGCAGGCAGTGACATTTTCTGAGTGGCACGTAACCAGACATCTGCTGAACGATCCAGCAGCTCGATCCAAAGGGAGGAGGATGCCTTTTTGTCTCCTCCCTGTAGGAAATGAAAGGTCATGGCAGTCCCAGGGAAGTAGGAAAAGAAAGGTTAGCCATGGAGCCAGAGTCCCTGGGCAGCAAGAGGTCATTTCATGGGGAGCCCAGTACATCTGCGTACACTGCTCACTGCGCGTAGATGTAAATCAGTGTCACCCCTGAAGCTGACGGGAGAATCAGATTTAAGAAGTGAGTAACTTTCCTGTAGGAAGCAAATAGGTGAAATCATTTGGACCAGATTGAGACCATGAAGGAAGCTGCTTTGTGACAAAACTCACCTGGAGCAGGCACCTCCATTCCTGTGCTTCTTGGGAGGGATTCTGAAATGACCTCTCCTCTGTTCTGTCAAATGCAAAAGATGAATCTAATCGAACTCTGGATCTGAGCCAGCACAGTAATGTACCTGTTTCTGCAAAATACATTTCTCTGAAATATAACACTGATCAAAAAATAAACTAAGAATAGGCAGACAGATTTTCCATTGGAAAATGCTGATTTATTGAACCCAGGATGTTTAATAAGGATACATTGATTTCTTACAAAAATGTGAGGACTTTCAGCAAGTTACAAGATGCATTGAGGGACAAAACAAGAAGCCAAATTTAACTCCTTAGTGTTGCGTAAGCTCAGCTTGAGGAATAACATCTGAATTACTGCTCTGAGGCTTAAAAAATGATGAGTTTTTCGTTTCAAATACTGCACCTCTCTGCAAACCAGTAAACTCCCGATCACATCAACCTGCAGCGCTTCTGTACTCTCTTTAGCTGAAAACATAGAAGGCTTCTTACCCGGGAAAAACCCTATACAACAGCATGATAAATGCTGGTTGAAAGGCTGCTGTTGCTTTAGAGGTGCTGATGCTGTGCAGGTCCCTTAAGATAAGAGTGGTGGTGGCATGTAATGACATGAAGCCTTTCCACCCTTGGGCTTTCCCCAAAACCAATATGAAATGTCAACTGACCTGACCCCCCTTGCTAACAAAGACTTGATATAAAACCCCCTGGTTTTATATCATCTGAACTTAGTTTTGATTTTTAAGGGACATTCTTTATATTTCCTATATCACTTCCACATAGAGATAAAGATCATGCCAAATGTCAGCCCCAGCCAAAAAAAATCCTTTTTATTGGCAAGGTCTGTGGATTTCTATCACTCTTGCTCTGTTGAACTGATCAGATTGGATAGGATAGGGCCAAGATTTCTCTTGGCTATAGTACTTTCAGCTCATTCAGTGCACCGCTGGGGACAGGAGCATAAGGGACAGGATGCAGAGTGTGCCAGATGAAAGCTGTTGCCTCTAGAATGGCCTGAGATGCTTGGTGCAACCCTAACAACATCTAGAAAGGATTATGGGCTGAAGAGAGGAGATGGTCCAAGAGCTGGTGATGACACCATGTCAAGCAGTTGGGCACAAAAGGAAGAGTGACAAATGGCTTTATCCATTGAAACTTGCAGGAGAGGTTTGAGGACCTGGGAGGTTATAAGAGAAGTTCCAATTTCACTGGTGCAACAGCATAACCAGTGCTTGTTTTGGGGAGCAGTGCAAGCATTTCCTAGGTAGATACAGCTGGTCAAGACTTTGATATTGTCTCTCATGGCAAATGAAGAGTCAGGTGACATTTAAAGCAAGATGAACCACCACAAACACGTGAGAGTGGAACTTCATATTCCCACCCATAAGAAATATATGCATAAGTTTGTACATATGTAGCTATATATATATAAATATATACATATGAATCAGAGAGGTGAAAACCTTGGATAGATTTCAGACTCCTGGCTGCTTTCCAGCAATGCTTTAGAAATACAGTACTAAATTTACATTGGTTTCAGTAATTCAAGCCTAGAATTTCCCCCTGGAGATCCCATCTGCTCCTTACTTTACATGAATCCCCCAAACTGGGAAACAACAGTGCAGACATCATATTAAATCACTGGTTTTATCATACCCATTCAGTTTTTATCCTGGATCTGATGATCTGCCAGGATAGAATGCTGCATCATTTGCTTCATCAAACAACATGGCATGCAGGAATCCAGGCAGCGCTGAGGTGGGCAGCTCCATGGCTGGTTGCTGGAGGATGCAACCCCTCTAAGCTCTTGAATGCTGCGTTCCTGGGAGCTGGCACACTGGGATCTCTCCCTGATAGCCAGGCATTAGCAAATTAACCATTTGGGAACAGGAGAGGAATTAGTTTGGAAGCTTTTGTGGAAGCTGATGAAAAAGAATTTCATTGATGAAAAGGAAGAGCATCAGATAGGACACATGAGCAGATCCTGAAGAAACAGGAGGCCAAGGTGAATGCATAAATGTATGAGCTTAAGTGACAGGAGCTTGTTCATGCCCCACACAGTGGCTTACAGACTCTTTCTAAAAATAATGATGTATTTTTCCCCTTGATTATTACAAGGGATCCAAAAACATTTTCTAAACACTATTTGCATTTAAGCAGGACAGGGATGCATGGGGTGGTGGAGATGGAAACTACTGAGCCTTCTTCTCTGCAAAGCACAGTACATCCAAGGGTAACCATTAAAATAGGGTGGGTGGAAGGAATAGGAATATGTCTTAAAATCCTACCCCAAAAAGCCCTTTTTTATGCACCAGAAGGGTAGAGGAAGGTTGCAGGGATGAGGGAAAACATCGGTAGGAACAATAATCCCTTCCCTGGGCTCAAGGGGGCATTTGTGATCTGCAGCAGCTCGGAAGGCAGCGGCTGTGCAGATGGTCACTGCTTCAGCTTGTGTCACTACTTCTGCTCTTAACCTCCGGCTCCCCGACAGATACAGGAAAAGGAATTTATGCTCCAGGAAAGGCTTTTACTGCAGTAGCAGTTTCTTCCAGCTTCTGGCTCTCTGATAGCTGGATTCCTCACTTCAGCCCAGAACCCACCAATGCTAATAGCTGGCAGCCTTTTCCTCATGACTTATCAAGTGGGATTTGTCCTGGGCACAACTGTAAGGCTTATCCAGAGAAGCCTCCTCCTGCACAGCAGCACTAAGGGGCTGTCTCAGAGGATTTAGACCGTGCTCCTCAAGATCGTTTGGTTTTGCAGTTAACCCATATCCTCATATCCCATTATTAGAGCCTGACCGAGGCTGTGAAGCTTTTAGGTGGCTTTTGCTCCTGTGAAAGATACAGCAGTCTTATCAAGCCCCATTTGGCTTCTGCAGAGGGACAGGTGAGGAGAGGAAGGCCCTCTCCTCCTCTTCCCTTCTGCAGCATACAGGCTAAAATGAAACAAGAGAGAACAGTTGGAGAGCAGCAGGTGGGAAGGGCTCAGCTGCACATTTGGGTCATTGCAGACAAATTCTTGCTCCAACTGACATCAAGCCCTTTTCCACTCAGACACAGCAGGAAATCTGAGGGGGGCAGGAGAGGACTGGCTGAGTGGCAATGGTACTCGGCTGCAGACATCCTCTCCTTGAAGGGCCTGTCCCCATTGTGGAAACTTGCATCACCTCCATGGCCAGGATGCCAATAAATTTTGGCCCAATAGTTTTCTAGTTCAAAGGACTTCCATCACTCCAGTATTATCACAGACATTCTAGCCATAAACTGTCTGCAGCACAGCTCAATGTCCCAAATACTCCCATTTTACAGGTGGAAATCTGATGCATAGAGAATAATTCAATGTAATGGGCAAAAGAAGGGATTTTTATCCATGTGAAAGTCCTAGAAATTATCCCAGCTCTGAATCTTCCCCACCTCAGAAATGATCAGCAGATCCTGCCCTCCTGAATGGAGAATTCACCCTGTGCAGGTTACAGCTACTAAAAGAAGTCAAAACAGGGAGCCTGAGTGCTTTATAAATCACAGTAAAGGAGAAACAGGTCATAGAAATCCCACCTTCAATTGCCATAACACACTTTGGTACAATTATTTCTCTGTGTATGCAAATATATTTCCCTTGTCATATCTATTAGTAAAATCCATAACATTGCCAGAAATAATCCAAAGGCACAATAATTAGAAATACAATATTAATAGAGGTGATGTATATGAAGAGCATAAAGTGCCTATACGTGAGTCCAGCTCTGTTCCCTGTCCTACCTGCTGTTGATATCTGACCTTGACCAAGTTGGTTAACGTCTCCATGTCTTCAATAAAACCTGTCTCGTAAAATCTGGGTAATAGCATTAAACTTATCTACATCAGATGGAGGTTTTGATGTTTAATCAATAAAGATTTGTAAAAAGCTCTGAGATCCTCTTAAAAAAGGCTATGTCCACAAAAGATTTCAGCATTATCCAAGACTAATGAGTGAGAGGAGGTAAAAGCTGCCCCATTGACACGTCTGTGCTGGAAGTGCAGTGTTGAAGCACATCAGTGGTGGGGCAGCCTTGGCCATGCCATAGGGAAGGAGAACATGTTTGGATTACAAAGGTCTCAGATGGAAGTGGCTGTCAAGCTGCAAATGCAAGGCAAGAGCTTCTACCCCTGACAGGTAGGATCAGCTGCTTCTAATTTCAGAGACACCAGAGCCTGTCTATTTCTGACTTCCCATTCCACCCCTCCTTTTCCTTTTCCTTTTTCTTTTCCTTTCTTTTTTCCCCTTTCTCTTTCTTTTTCCCTTTGCTCTTCTCTTTCCCTTTTCCTTTCCCTTCTTTCCCCCCTCAGGCTCTGGCCATTTGCTGTTGCCTATTAGGATGGAAGGAATTATCTGTTTAGCACAATAACATTCAAGCACCAACTCTTGATGCAGTGCTGGGTGATCAATATAATAGGATGTATATAATAATGTATTAATATTGTGTTTACTGAAGCACATTTTGAGAGCTATCCTTAACTTTTTAACTTTGGAAATAACAAGAAGCTGAAGAAATGGAAGCGCTCTCAGATCTAAGCAGAAAAAAGAGTGTCAGCAGAAGGAAGAAAAAGCCTGTTCTCATGGTGTCTCTTGTCTGAGCAGAATTAGGAGATCTCCGGGAGATACCATCCTGCTGGGAGCAATTTTAGCTCATTCGGAGATACTCTGCTGAATTTAGAGCACAGAGAGCATCTGACAAGATAATCGGAATTAAATCTAATCTTCCAACCCTTCCTTTGAGATGCACGTGTCACCTGTATCTCCGTGTCATCCCTGAAAAGGCCATAGTCACTGGTCAGTTGTCTTGCATTGGACTGATCTTCAGTCAGGTTCCATGAGCTCCTTTGGTTCAGGAGTGGTGAGTTTTAGTCTGCAGTGTTTAGCTCCAATGTGTTGTTGGAGGGGTTGGGAGTAGGCAGGTGGTGTCCTCTTATTCTTCAAACAAGTGAGTCCTAGGTCTGTGTAACCTTCCTGCCTGCAGCCCAGTAAGCTCTGCACACTTTAATTCCCAAAGATGAGCTGGGGATTCGCATGTTACTTACTGAGGTATTACGTGGAATTTTAATAGGCCTTTAACAGGACTCCTGTGAGTTCAACAGCTGATCCAAACAAGATCTCCGCTCCAAGGCCTAATCCCATTACAGCCTAAAAGGATCTCCTTTAGAGAAATTGTTTTCTCTTCAGGCGGTGCCGCAAACAAAGAAGAAGAAAGAGATGGGTAGAAATAAGAGAATGAGAGGCAAGTTTAAAGCACAAGTAATCTGGAAAGAATGATGCTAATGCAGGTGGAAAATGTTAAGGAAAAAAGTACACAGCTTTTTTTAATGTCACTACTTAGCACTTTATGTCAAAATCCCCTCATCTGAACAATCACTACAACTGAGTGAATAATTTAAAAGGAATAATTAATTCCAAATGGCATACTGATGCATATCCACATATTGTCTGAAGAGATCACAAAGTTCTCCACGTTTCATGTTATTCAGCTCTATTTGCCAGTTCCTGCAGCTGACAGTTCTTTGCTCCCAGATACTTTAAGGCTTAACCCATGAAAGGAAATAATTTATTCTAAGCACAGACATCTTTTGTTTGCCTACAAACCCTCCCAAATAAATCATTATTTCAATAACCACTCAAGTGATGCCACTGCACAGTCATGAGCATCTCATAAGTACCCTAGTCCAGAGGTTAAATATCTGAGTTCTGCGTGAGTACATGCACACACTTACTTGCCCACGTGCACTTCACATTTCTGGCTCCTGCTTATTGAACCCTACTGAAATGAGCAGAGCAACTGCATTTCTCACCCACAGAACACCCAGATCCAGCCAAGTATTTGGGCAAAATTGGCCACTGCTGATTAAAGATGGCACAAGTATAAATATGCATTAGGAAATGTCAATGAGCAGGCAGGAGTCATCTGTGTCCATGCACACTGGTTCTTTGTGGTTCTTAGCCAACCTGATGAAGCCAGTGCAGTACCAGAGCAGACATTCAGAGCTGATGAACATATGCCTTTCCCACATTTCCAAGGGCTGAGGAGCCGGGAGCTCTGCTCTGATGATCAGGCCAGTTGTCCAGTAGGCAGTCCAGACAGCTTAGGCGTAACAATTCCTTCTTGTAATGAAAATTAAGACATTCCATTAAAAAGAAAGAATTAGAACAGCAATAATAGACCTGAACCCATAGGAAAAGTCTTGGATCTGGGTAAAAATTCACATATGGCTTAGGTTTGGTCTGTAAGTGATGCAATGCACCCCTCACAATCACAGGTTGCATCACTCCCCTACCATGAATAAGCAAACAGCATCCACAGCCCATTGCTTCCCTGAACCAGCCTTCCTGGGTGGTGCGGCTCCAGCACATCAGAGCTGGCCTTTCCCTGGCATTTAAAACTAGGGAAATGTACAGGTCACAGGCTGAAAACTATTAAGAAACAATTTGCTTCCACTGATCTGGTGGTTCCCTGCATGGGCCGAGTGAACACACTTCACCTCCTATGGGGTGGAGGTAATTAGCCCTGGTGAATTAGACCCTCAATTGCTGTTCTGGAGACACTTGGTGGGCCTAAAATACTGGATATGTCAGTTAATTCAGTAATTGTGGGCTTATTTCTCACACAATCCTCCTGCCCTGCTTTTTTTGCCATCCCTGCAATATGTTCCAACTTCCAACCCTTCACTAAATTAACATTCATGGAAGCATTTCCACTTCTTTTCTGCATCATGGCCAATTGCCTTCAGAGCCCTTTTTCATGTGGGTTGCTGAACATGATTGCATTTGCACTGGGGGGAAATATTCCACTGGAGCATGCTTGCCCAAAGGTTTGGAGCCCTTTCTCTTTTACTTAGTGGCTGGCTGCACCCCAGGTCCATGGAGTCCACAGGTCACCTCACATGATGAGTCTCCACAGACACAAGATCACCAAGGGCTTCTACTTTATGCATCTGCAAGGTGGCAGCAGGACCTCTTCTTTACTCTGTGGTGAAGAGCCTTAATCACCTTAAACAGGGATCTGCCAGGCAGGGATGTAAGAGTTGTGGAAAACAGAAGATGCTCTGGGATGACACTGAAGGTTGAGAGACTCAAACACTTCAAGCTTGGAAAGGTCCCCATGAAAGCACACTCCCTGTTTGCAGCCTTGTAGTATGGTCCCAGTCTCCAGCATTGGATGGGTCATATGAGTGATAAAAAGCTCTACAAAAAGCTTCTACAAAAGCTCTGGCTACCTGCACGGCTCAGCACTGTAGAAATTAGACCTGAAAACATGGAGGGGTCATCTATGGCAGTATCACCTCTACCTCCATCATGCCTGACAGGTAGAGGAAATGCCACCAATGAAGGAGGCCATTTCATTCTCCCTGTACCCATGGTCTGACTGCAACCTGGAAATGGGCATTAGAAGGCATAAGAAATGTCCCCTTCACTTATAAGTGCATTTGCTAATCTTCGAATATGGTTAAAACTCCCTTAGGAATCATTCCATGTATCCACTGATTAAAATAAACTGGGATATCATGGTTTGATTTATTAACCCATTCATGAATCTGTGGATGAGGGCTTAGCCTTAAGGGAGCAACAGCCAAACTGAGTGCATTTGTCCAGATTTCTGCCTACAGCGTGATACTTGCACCCCCCTCAGATGAACCCGACTGAAGTGATTCAGCTTCTATAGCTCCTCTGTATTCCTGGTGAAAGATAAGCTGAAATGTTCACTGGTGTCATGAGAGAGATGATTTCATTTGGCAGGGAGTAGACGAAGAGAAGGTGAAAGATTCAGGAGGCTGTGAATTGAGCGGCAGATGGGCTTTTCATTAAGAGGAGCTCCAAAACCTGATGAAATCGGTCAGAGCCTTTTTTCCTGGCTTTGGTGGACTTTGGAGGAGGACCTGATTTAGGCACCTAGCTGCAGGGATACAATTACATCCCTTGATCTTGGTGGTGGATGTTAACAAGCCCTTCTGTCCCCCTCGCAGGTGCTGACAGAGATTTGGGCATCATTTCTGAGTCAATTTTTGTTCTGAGATTAGCTTGAGCTTTTGAACTCCAGCCTCGGGGCAATGCATAGAGATAATGGATTTCCCTTCATCTGATATATAGATATCATTGCTCATTTACTTGCTGTTGGGGTATTTGGTTGCTACAGTGTCCAACCATAATGTTTACAGATTGCAGCTGTACTGTACATGACCAAAAAGATGCTGTCTAAGGCTGTTTGGGAGTGTTACTATGATCAGTGGGTTTTATTTGGCTTTGCTGGAGCTAAAACCAGTTGTAAAACCAGCCTAGCTTCCTAAATAACCACATTTAAATATAACTGAATTTTAGGAAGTGCAGAAAAAGCTCCATCATTGTCATATTATTCCCACTGGCATTTCTGAATAAAAATGGATTCACACTTTCAGCTTTGAAACCCGAGCTTATAACAGGAAAAAAGCAAGCAAGGACGAAGGTCAGCATTGATGTGAAATGCAAAGCATCATATATCTTGATCATCCCTAACCTATTTCCCCACCCACTGCAGGTTTTATACTGCTAGTGCTGAAAATCTTGACTTTTCAATCCCAATATGTATTTGTTCAGAAGAATTTCCTGGAAACACAGAAGCAATTTTCCTGCTATTCCAATTGAGATCCCACTTGACTTTTTCACATCTTCACATCCTGAAGTAAAATCCTGGGAGAGCAACAACAGCCACTCTGGAGGTGATGTTGGGCATCTGAATGGTGCAGGATGGAAGGTAACAGGAGAGGGAGGCTGAAAACAGACTGAGGTGTCCCTGTTGCTGCAAGCAAACGTTGTGCTGTGTCAGAAACATGGAACTGCGCTATATATTCATAAAGCCATAACCATCATGGAGTTTAGACTTGATTCTTTCTGACTTGCCCAAAGACTGGAAAACAAAGCAAAGCCAAAACCACAGCAACACAGTAACTGGTGTGAGAATATTGTTTGAAAGCTAAATCAGCGACCGCAACAGAGAGGAGTTGTCCATTGTCCCTCCTGTACACCCATGCACAAAGAAGAGAAAGATAAGAAAAACAAAATAAGGAAAAGGCCATAAAATATCCCCAAACTGCCAACACATTCCACTAAGAATAATTTCTTGCCTGAAGTTAGCACAAGATGGATATTCACTGCGTGTCATCACCTCCCCATCATACCTTCCTCTGTCTGGCATAGTATCTCAGGGCCTAGGGACAAGGAGTGACACGTCCCAACAGCTGTTGTATTGATTTGAATCCTAAGTCAAGCTTTCCATTACATACCTGATTCTACTGTAATATTAATTACAAAGTCTCCCTCTGCTCTGGCTCTGCTGTGCCATTTGTTATCAAAATGCAGCCATGCAAGTGACTGTCACCTCACATCCATTTTTCATTAACACAAGTGACCAGTCCTATGTTGAGCATCTCTGGGTTCTGGATGCCATTCGTTAAACACTGTCTGGTAGATCGTAAATCACTGTAGTGTTACAAGAATTTCTCCACCGAGCAGTAGGGAGCTAATCTGTGTCTGCAGGTTTTAATTGAGTAAAACAAATGATGACAAAACCCTCTTTAGATGCACTCAAGCCCTTTCCATTGGATTAAAATGAGCTGAAACCTTTCCCTTTGGGACCGTGTGCTGGCTAGTGAGGGAGGGTGAGATCAGCTAAGAAGGGGCACGTTGCAATAATCCTCTTTCTTTCTATCACCTCTGCCTGTTCAAAGGAGCAGCAGATGGTTAGGGATTGAGTAGGAACAGTACCAAGAAACTTAACAGACATCTCTGAGAACACAGCCCTCATCGGCACCAAGCTCAAGATCTACATGATGGGTCCCTTTCATGCTCCACCTGGGAGTCTTTCTCCCCACTGCTCTGAGTCCCCTAAGGACATATGGTCATTATTCCTTCTGAAGTACTGTGTGATAGCAATGCATAGGGACTTTAATGTTAGTAACTAAAGAACAGTGCCTACACCAGACTGACCAGATTGGTCAGAAAATGATGAACTAAAGGAGTTTCACAAGTGGCAGCAAAGCAAACAACTCAGAGAATGGGGCCACCCACATCCTCTTGTGCCTTTAGAGTGGTCACCGTGGATCCCTGCACACATGCAGCACTCCACACATTGCCTTTTCTCCATCCCCATTTCTGCTCAAGTCTAAACTTTCATCATCACGAAGAGACGTTGCTGAGGAGTAGTATAGGCTGAAGGAGTACAAGGTTTAGATGAGGAGAAGTAGGCAGATCTTGGCTTAAGTAAGGAAGGAGATAAAGCCCTTTCTTAGGAAAAACACAACCAATTTGATCTGCCCTACACTTTCAGAATGATATTTAAAGCAGAAATTAAAACTACATCCCTGACTGTCATCCTCCATTCCCAGAGCCACTGCATTACTAGCCATAACATGGCCTGGAAGATTCAGATTCCTTCAAAGACAGACATAAAAAGAAAATCATTGAGGCCAACAGGCAAAAGGATCTTCCATGTGCTGGGAGAAACACACAGAAGCAAGGGAGTTAGATTTCTCAAAGACAATTGTTACACTGAATAGAGTGTTGTTTGTCATGCAAGGAAGGCTAGCATCACTACAGCAGCTTGGACGATGGTCCAGTCCCTGGAAAGAGGAATTGATGGAAGAAACTCAGAACAAGGAGTTTGAAAAGCAGTTTAGATGCAGTTCCCTATTCTATGTAAAATGTTCTGCTCTAG
Source organism: Agapornis roseicollis (assembly GCA_002631895.1). Classification (NCBI taxonomy): domain Eukaryota; kingdom Metazoa; phylum Chordata; class Aves; order Psittaciformes; family Psittacidae; genus Agapornis; species Agapornis roseicollis. Next base: position 29,977 of record NDXB01000180.1, read on the forward strand.
GGTGTGTTTGAACTCCTGAAGCTGACTTCACTTAGTCCCAGGCTGAGATGCTCAGCTTAAGTGAGACTTCAGAGTGCCCCGTTGCTGCTTTGCTCCTCCACTTTCAGCTCTGACTTCACTTTAGTCTTGGGCCTCTGCCCAAGGATCCTGGACACACACTGTTCTTCCCCTTCTTATTTTGCCATTTTCCATTTGGTAGTCACTGATTGCTTTTCCCTCTTGTGTTCCTTCTTATGGTGCTGGCTGATCCATCTTTTTCTTGTGTGCCAGCCTCATCAGTAATGCTATCAGTGAGTGGCTGGCACCAGTTGTGAGAATAAGGCTTGTGTTTAGCTTGTGTTGAATGAGAGAAGACAGTCCCCAGCCATCCCATAGATCTAGGACTCTCCTTGCTTTGAGATCTCAAACACATGAGAAAAGCAGATGTTATTGTCCAAGAAGTTATAACCAATGTAGTTGGGAAAACCCTCTTTCCTCCACTCTGAAAGCAGATATTCATAGTAATGAAGTCACATACATGAGCCAAGTTTGTTAGATTCTTCTGTAGACACATTGCCTCTGCATAAAGCAATAGGTCCTATAAAAAAGAAAGTATGTTTGGCTTTCTAAGTATTTTATTGATACAAATGTGGACTGGAATAATCCCATGTGGAGAACCCTGAGCCATGTGGAGAAACCTGAACTGGGTAAGAGGAAGTTTGAAGGCAGCAAATTATGATGGGAGGTTGTTGTTTTATTTTAAGCTTCAAATCCCATGCTCGGAGATGCGTAGCACAGCTCCTTTTTATGATATAATTAATCATCATTCCATTCAGTGTAGTAAGAGGATCTAATGGGATATATTGTCCCATTTTAATGATAAGCACGTCAGATAACATAAATAGGTCAATTGACGTAATTGCAGTAAATACAGGAAAAAACCCTCAATATTTCAAGATGAATTATGTAATTTACATAATTATGGCTAAAAATGGCATGTCACCACGGAATGTACCCATCTAGCCCTACCCTCTGCTTCCCTCTTTCCCATTCGGCACCAATGCACTGCTAGATGCTGTCATATGTGACTGGAAATCTCTCCAGGTTCTCCAGCTTTGTCAGAGGCGTTTAATGCTGTTTAGACAGGAGCATTAGCTGGACTCACTGCATGCAAGGACATGACAGGCTCCCGAGCTGAGCTTTCAGCCCTCCTGTGCTGCATCAGGGGGTTGAGTGCAGGCGGTGGCTGTCTTGAAGCATGAAGGTGCACACTGGAGGATGGTAATGAGGGACGGCACTTCAGCCAAGAGTGGGATCTCCTCATAGTACATGGAACAGCAGAGCACTTGCAACATTCTCTTTTTCCAAGCCATGTCGCTTATGCCAATGGAGATGAGAGAAAGGGGTGACAGAGCAGCCTGTATCTGAGCCCTGCAGTGGAACTTGCTGTGTTCTCCAATAACTGCAATCACAGCAGCCCTGAGCAGGGGAGTTCCCTTTCGTATGGCAAAGATTTCTGCAGGAAGAGTAATGCAGTCATGTTGAAATATTAACTTGCTGCAAAGAAAACAAATGGATCAAAATGACTGATCCCGAGGTGCCTAGCAGGAGAGACTTCATTAAACCCACTTTATGGACAGTGCCCAGGCAGCTATCGACAAGCTTGGGGTACAGCCATCCTGCTTTCCCCCCAGCCCTGTTTGTCCATGCTTTGTGATTTCCATGATCTCAAGGGTCTTTTCCAACCTCAGTGATTCTGTGATTTGCAGCTGGTTACAGACCCCAAATTCCCCAGAGGAAACAGGGAAAATGCTGCACCAAACTTCAGTGTGTTTCTCTCCAGATGAAATTGCCTTGCACAGAATAGGGAGGAAAAGGCTGGCGAGTCTTACTGTTATTAGGATAACATTCCCCGAGTTATTCCACACTTCAGTTCAACAGTACCTGATGCAACAACTCTAGTACCCTCCTAAGCCTGGATTTGTCTCCTTCTCCTGCCTGGGTTATACAAAGAGGGTTGACCCTCACAGATGTATTTTAGTTCAAGTACATCCTTAAAGCCAGAAATCCAGGATTTGGACTAATGGGAGACTCTAATGGGGGAAAGAGGAAATTTATTACCTGTGTAAGAATGAAGATAACATGATTCAGATCTCAGACTATTTAGAGAATTAGTTATTTGGGAGGAAAAGCCCCTAAATCATGTTTAAAGCTTAGGCAGACAGGTTGACACAGTCTGGCTCTTGTAGCATGTACAGCTGCATTCTCTCTCCTGGGGGAAGACAGTGGGGTGAATGAAGCCAGCGTCCACCCTCCTTCCCTATTTGCTTCTCCTGTTCACTTTCTCTTCCCCCTGCCAGCCTCTGGACTTGTCCTTGTTCAGTTCGTTGTGCAGAGAAAACCATTTTCATTGCCCCTGTACCTTTTACCCAGCCACGTCTGAGAATCAGGAGAGAGAACTCCAGCGGCTGAAGTGCACAATTTGCTCTTAGCTACAGTCCAGTAATTGAAAACTGTCATTCAGTGGGAAAATGGCAACGCCGTGCAGGAACAGGAGCAGGAGCAGGAGCAGGAGCAGCCTGGGCTTTGTCACGCTGCATCTTGAGCTGCTGGAACTAGTTTGAGCTGAACTTTTCCCCCTCTGGGCTCCAATAGCTCGCCTGCTATTTACCAGCCCCTAGGAGAATTGCTTCAGTTATTTTGCTGTTGAAATCCTTTGGAGGTTCTTATGTTTGTTTACACTTCTGTTTGTTTTCCAAGGCCCAGGCAAAGGCAGGGGGGGCAGAAGCTGGGCATGAGGATGGGAGTTTGGGCTAGTTCAGGATTACCGTGAACTTCAGTGTCTGTTTCTAAGTACAGAGGGACACTGGAGGGACCGACCAGGTATAATATAGTTATATGAAATCATATAACATGTCATCAGTTATATGAAATACCTTTGGTTTTCGTTTGTGTGACAAAGGTTGTATAATAATATGAAGGCTGTGTAATAATACAGCATGAGGCTGGGGAAGCAGTAACATCTAGGAAGTACCATAGCTCCAAGGAACGTGAGGGCTGAAGGCATGATCCCTGCTTAGCTACTTCTTATGCTAGACAGTAAGAAAATACATCTTTAACAGCAAAATAGAAACCTCTCCCCTTTTGCTTGCTCTGAGGTGCAGAAAGTCTGATTTTTGTGATCATGTTTTCTTAGGGTTTTGCTAAGATGTCTTTTTTAGGCTCTAAACAAGCTATAGAATATGCTGTGACAGTAGGAATTAAACTGGTAACTGTATTTGAGTGACAAGTCCTCACACATCCTTTACAACCACTTGCTTCCCTTGGCCACCATCCGACTGATGATGCTTAGCTGGGCCTTCTTTCTAGACTGTGATGGCTGTTCTTACACTCCTACAACCTTCAGCCTATGACATTCTGGGACCCACAATGACCTTATCTCACCATGGAGGTGTCCTAATGTCCTTCTCCTTCTCCTAAGGGACCCTTTATCTTCCAGAAATAAGTGCTTTCTTTGCAAGTTCACTGCATTCTTGAAGATGCTGCTCATTGACATGCTTCCTTCATGATTATCTTGCCACAATACTTGTGTACTTTTGTATGCTTTATCTCTTCATTCTGAATCAGTTATGTTATGAGACGTTTTGGGTCTCCTAACTACCTGATGTGAGTTGTATTTCATCTGGATCATAGAATCATAGAATGGTTAGGTTTGGAAAGGACCTTAAGATCACCCAGTTCCAACACCCCTGCCATGGGCAGGGATGCCTCACACCAGACCATGTCACCCAAGGCTCTGTCCACCCTGGCCTTGAACACTGACATCATGCTCGCTATTTAAACAAGAAAGTCATATTCTTCTGCACTGTAGAAGCAGCTTGTAAAAGCCACTGTAAATAGTATCCGTAAATGAAAAGTCCCTAATTCCAAGTTAAGATGGAGCAGCTTTGTATTTTCTTTCTTTTCTAAATGACATGGGGTGTCTGGATTTAAGTTTTTTGTCTGGAAATCAGCTTCACAGCAAAATTTCATCATTTAATTTTCCAAAGTGGAAAAAAAAACACAAGAGAAAACTTTGAAACAGAATCATCTTTCTTACCTCTAATGATAAGTGGCCACCTATCTGGGGAGCTGCCAAGCTATGACAGCAAGTGCCAGGTGATGTCTGTTCAATTCCATGCAACACTCATGATAATGTCACTTCTCCAGCTTGAAGTATTGATCACAATTGATGTTTCTTACAACTTTCCTGCCTTTTTTGATTAAAAAGCAGAAATTTATGACCTGATCCAGATTTTTATACAGACATTTATCTTTTATTTTTTTACTTTGGCAAAGAAGTGGGTGAATAATTTTCTCTCCTTTATTTTGCTGAAACTGGCTCAGCGCTGGTGTATGGAAACATCATGGTTTTTAGTCAAACAGTGTGGCCAGTCACCTCTGTCATGGGAATTCGTCTCAGTCCCAGATTGCATGGCAAATATTATAAGTGACTAATGAATAGTCAATATTAACCTTCTGCGTTCTCTTCTCACATGAATACTCATCGTGTTCTCCACAACCTGTCCATAGTGGGGCTGCCTGTTAAGCTCAAACCCCTTTTGAGTTATAACCATCTGCTCTGCTTCTGGCAGAGGCACCCTTGCAAAACACACAGAAGCAACCCAAAAAGCCCCCCAAAACAAGGCATGAATCTACCGTCTGGTACCAGGACTGGTGGACCATGAATGTTACTCTGTCACCTTGAAAGCCTGTGTATCTTCCTGAAAACAAAAGGGAAAACTCTCAGCAGTCTCAAATATTGGGATTAAAGGGAAGTGCAGAAGGGAGCAGCCTTAGCAGGGACCTCATGTCTTGCTAAGATGGTTTTCTGCATGTATATCAGAGCTGCTCTGTTTTGGCTCACAGGTAGGGCTGGGCTGAGATTTACTGCGATTGGAGGATGTACCTTCCTGTACATACCAAAGAGGACTATTAGGTCCTCCATGTAAGTCACCCCAGAACCTGTCTAGAAATGACTGCTGGGATGCATGAAATGGCTTTGGACTGAATCTCTCACGTTAAATCCCTTCAGCATCTTTTGGGGAGGAAGAAGGGAACTGGAGATGTGTTCCTATTTAAGATATCAGGCTTAGACCTAAAGAAAAAAGTCAGGAATATAACCCCATGTACACAAACTATTTGTAATATCATTCCCCTTAACACATGAAATCTGAAGCTTCTGGCCTGTGGAGGGAATAGATCTAAACAGGCTGAGCTCGGCTACATGGTGCCTCGGGCTGTAGAAGGTTGGAGCCTGGGGGAGCAATGCAAGTTTTGGATTATCAAAAGCATTCCTCCAAGGCCAGCTGTATCAAAATCCGGGCTGCTGCAGCTCCTCGTGTTATTTCCCTAACTCTCAACAACTGTTTTCTCCCTGCTTCTTGGAGTGCACTCATGGCACATAGGATGAGGACCAACAGGTTGCCTTCTGAAGTGTCATTCAGTGTGAAGGAGAGATATGGCTGGCTGACGCGCGATAGCTCTTCTCTGATAGAATAAAAAGGCCTTGCCAGCTTGCTAAGCAGGGATCAGGGAGAAGAGGTTTTGTACAGCCTTTAGAAGTTCCCTATCTTGAGAACTAAAGTGGTCCCCGTTGCCTTCTACACTGTTTTGCCATGTCCATTCCCCACATACCATGGATAAAAATTACTTCTAGTGCTGCAGTTGCTGTCTGCATGAAGGTGAGTGCTTTTTCCTCTATCAACACTTTCTTCTCCCTGCAGACCTAAGTGGCCCTTTTGCTCTTCACTGGGGACAGTAAGTAAATCCTATAATCAGGGGAAGGAGCAAGACAAACGGAAAGGCTCTGGCAGTAGCCTGGAGGAACAGAAGGTGATGCTCTGTGACAGATGCCTTTTGTGATGCTGTTTGTTAAACACTCTGCCACTTCCTTTTGTTCAATTCCCAACTTACCTGTGTGCTCCCGACATCTGCATGGCCCAGGCAAGACAACCACTTTCCAGAGATAAAGAGAAGAAAGGGACTTCTTGCACTCGCTTCTCACCATCCCATCCCAGTAGCTGAGTTAATGCAAACTTCCTCCCTTCCTTATCATCTCATGTGGTCTATAGGTAGGCACCCCCTCTCCTGTAAATGTTTTACTATTTAGTTGCACAACTATACCCTTCAGAAGAGTTTCTACCTTTTGATGTGACTATTTTCCTTCCATGCATGTCTCTTTCTGAGCTCTATTACTCCTAGCTCAGAGGATGTTCAGTGCCTCTTGCTGTCCCCATGGTAGACAAATCACTGCCAGCCAAAGCAGAGGTGCTGGGAAAAGGTACACAAGTGGCTGCCTTTGTCCTTTCCTTCCTCCTCCTTCCCGCTTTGGGGAACACAGAGGAAAATAGCCACTGTGGCTGGCACCAAGGCAGATGGCAGCACTAAAACTAAGAGCATTAATTACTACTATTATTTTTAGCAGAAACATATTGTAAGCAGCATGATTCAGAGCTGTCCAAGCCCCTGCAAGAGGCTGAGCACTCAGAACTGAGCAGGAGGCAGCTGGCAAGAGCAGGGAGAAGGGAGTGGTTGCTCCTCTGAAACTTTGGGACACCATCCTTTATCCACTCTGGACCCTCAAACAATTTCCAGGAACAGCTGTGCATTGGATCTGAATTCAAAATGGGAAAGCTCTTGTATTCCCACTGTTAGAAATCAAAGCTTGGGTGGGATCATGCTGCTGCTTTCACTGGCACATTTCCATGGGCATCAGCAATGTTCCTTTAGATGTACAGCTTTGGTGCTGTAAGTGGGAGACAAATAAGTCTGTGTATTTTAATCTCTAACATTTTATTGGCTTCATAAAACACGGGATGAGGTGCTGTAAGAACAAGAAGTGAGCAACAGTCTTGGCTTAAAGAATTTACAGCCAGAAAGATAAGACAATGGTTGGTAGGAAAGGGAATGCTCATCTTATAGCTTGAGAGCTGAGGGACACTGGGGATGGTTCAAAGACATTTGTGCAGCTCCTAATCACAGAAAACATGGAAATCATCTGCAGCTTGCACTTCCGATAGGTATGTGCTACTGGAAAGATCATAAAGAGTCAACAGCAAAGCTGGCAGCTGCAAGTAAACCACTGTTGCAATGATTCAAGCACAAAGCCAGCCTTATTTCTAAAGCCCATGGTCCAGCAAGTATCTGAGGTCAGTTGTGAACAAGGGCTTAAAACAAACACTTGTTCAAGTGCCTTTCTAAGCAGAGATGAGTTAAAAACTATTGTCAAAGTTGTGTTGTTCTAGGGTCTGTTAAAGCGAGACACAGACTTGGTGCTGGAGTCAAAGAGAGGAGTGAAACCAAAATGCTTGTCAACTATATTCTCCTGGGAATTCTGTGTTCACTCATTAAATCATTTATTAATGACTCCTCCCGGAGAAAAAAGAAGAAAAATATCAGCAGAGAAGTTATTTAACAAAACCCCACAAATTCAGCATGTAACACATTCATCAGAATCTATTCAAGCAGCTTCAATGCTTGGACAAAACCCTGGTTTTAATCTAATTTCCCAGGCAGGAAGACTGCCAAAAAGTGCAAATGATGCTGTAAGAATGAAGAGAGGCTTTTCAGCAGCCAAATACCTAAATGATGGTTAACACGGACACTTAGCATCTCACTCCCTAAAAGACACATTCCTATGTATCATTTGGACAAAGGATTTAGGTTTTATAATACTCATTTTGGAGTAGGGGGGGGGGTGACAGGGTATATTTGTCCATGGGACTGAGCATATCACACTGGGTTCATTAAAGAGGGATGGATTGAAGGCAGCAGCTCCTCTGTGCTGAGCCATTGAAAGTGAAATGGGATAATTGCCACAGTTACAACTAGACTGATCAAGCTGAGAGAAACAAGTTTCAAATTGTACCAATCAGCCCTAATCCGAAGGAGTTATTAACAGAGCTCTATCCTGGTGAGTCTGCATCTGCTAACTTGAGATAATGATTTATATCACCCTTTATGAAAGTTCCAATTTATCCTAATTCAATAAACGACAGCCAGCAAGCTCGGAAGATGTTGCAAACAAGGATTCAGTGTGAGTATCTCAGCTGTTCTCCTCCCTTCAGGCAGGGCAGGCAGCTGCTGCATGATGCCGTCCACTGAGGAAGCCATGGGGACAGAAGGAGAAAGGAATATGATATGGAAAGGGTTTTTTAATACCTGCAGGCAATGTAGACTTGCAAGGGGCATACATAGAGCAGTGTGATGATTTACCCTTCAAAACTCCTGAATAGGACCAGCAGGGAGGATGTGGTATGAGAAGGAAAGATGATGGAACAGGGTGCCCAGAGAGGCTGTGGCTGCCCATTCCTGGCAGTGTTCAAGGCCAGGTTGAACACAGGGGTTTGGAGCAAGCTGCACCAGTGGAAGGGGTCCCTGCCCATGGCAGGGGTTGGAGCTGGATGAGCTTTAATGTCCCTTCCCAAACAAACCAGTCTGGAGTTCTATGATACCTCCATCGGGACAAAAAAAAAGCAATCCTGAATGCATGGACAGGAGAAGTTGTTATGTGCTCAGTACAGAATACAAAACCATGCTGCTTTAAAGACTGTGGGATCACCTACAGTGGGAGATCTACCTGGGATATGCCCTTTGAAGCCTGAAACAGCAATAGGAACAGAAGCTAGGCACCTAGTAAAAGTTCTGAGGTCGTACATGGGATTTTCTAGGTTTTCGGCAGATGGTGACACTGGAGCCCCAGTATCACACAACACACTTCAACCATCCCCGGCCCGTTGGTGAAATCCTTATTACAGCCTAATTCAGAGCTGCCAGGAGGCTGCTCTAACTTGTACAAGTCCAGTGCCATCACTGGGGTGGTAGAGCTCTGCATAACCCTTACAGCCTGCACACCCATCCATGGTAGCTGGTTCCCTCAGGAGTTAAAAGGTATATAATGGTAGGACACAACCATTTCCCTTCTCTGTTGAGTCCTGCACTGAGTGAACCAAAGCATCAAGATTTCTGCATAGTGTTCTTCTCCTGAGGGGAAGCTTTCTGTTATTTGCTGTGTTTGCACAGTTCTAGTATCTGCAGTGTTTGCTTGGCTTTCTTTTATTCAAACACATTTGTTCCAGTCATGTTTCTGACCTATTTTACTGTTATTTTGTGAGCACTTATTGAGGGATAGGTTTTGCCTTTGTTTCAAGAATATTCCAGGAAAGTAAAAATACCACCAGCACTGCAGTGACTATTTATACAAAGGTTCAAAGCAAAAGGGCTTTTCTCCTTCCTTTCTTTTTAAGGTAACCTCAGTATTTGATTGACTTTCTTCTAATGGTAAAATTTATAGCCATCCACTTAGAGCAAACACCAGCTGACAAGTGAAGGGGACAGTGATACCCCATCAGGAGTGACTCTTACATAGCTGGATATAGAGACATGTCTGCAAACAGGCAAAGAGATCCCGTCCTCTTCCCTCAACATAATACTGTATTAGTCCTAATGTCACACATCAGACCATCCAGGTTTGCCTGCTTTACACTACTTTGAAGGTTACAGCATCTTCTACCACCCTGAGGTCACTGCCTTGGCAGCATGTAAGTTCATTAGCTGTTGAACAGGGAACATGCTGCTTTTGAGGAGCATTGCAAGTTTACGGTACTAATGGGTGCCTTCCTTGCAGTCTGTTGAGCTACTGATGGAAGACTCTTTCCTATTGATGTCAAAACCATCAGTCTTCTTGAAACAGCATCTGAGCGAGTCCTCACTGCCATTGATGCTCACCCGACTTGTGTCAGACTGCCAGGGAGCATGAGAAGCTACCCCAATGCTGGCACCTCTTAATACGTAGGTAGAGTTAGTTCTGAATTCCATCTGAACCTGGTTTTCTGTAGCCTGTAAAACAGGGTGGCAAAGCTTCGACAGAAGAACAAAATAATAACTACAGCAATGGAGAGGGAAAGGAATCACTGTCAAATGTTAATGACATGCTCCTTGCAACTGGAATGAGATGAAGATTGGGTTAAGGAGAGGAAGGAGGAAGGCACAGCTTGGAGCGTAGCTGGGTTTTTAGAGGCACAGGTTGAAATGAAAAGAGTAAAAAACCTCATGTTCCAGCTGAAAGAATACAGGAAAGCTATTTGTTCAAGCCCAGTTTCTACTCAGCACAAAACCAGCATCCTGAAAGGTCTTCATGGTGCTGAAGCGTGGATCTAAACTGGCTCTGCTGAGTTTGGCTGGGATAGAGTTAATTCCTTCCATAGTAGCCAGTGTGGGGCGATGTTTCGGTTTGTGCTGGAAACTGTTCCCAATCCCGGGATGTTTTGGTCCCTACTGGAATCAGCGTTGCCAGCCCCGGGCTGTTGGGCTCCTGCTGAGCAGCGCTTGCACAGCCATTCACACAGCGCTGCTCTGCTCCTCAGACCCCATCAGGCAGCTGGGGGGGCACAAGGGGTTGGGGGGGACACAGCCGGGACAGCTGATCCCGACTGACCCAAGGGGTATCCCAGACCATATGGAATCGTGCTCAGCTTGTAGAGCTGGGGAAGAAGGAGGAAGGGGGATGTTGGGAGGGATGGTGTTTGTCTTCCCAAGTCACCATGACATGTGGTGGAGTCCTGGTGTCCTGGGGATGCTGAACACCTGCCTGCCCATGGGAAGTGTGAATGGTTTGATTTGCTTGCATGCACAGCTTTTGCTTTACCTGTTAAACTGTCTTTATCTCAACCTATGAATTTCCTCACTTTTCCCCTTCTTATTCTCTCCCCCATCCCATCGGGAGGGAACGAGCAATTGGCTGAGTTGCTTTCTGGGGTTAACCCATGACACTGGCCTATCCTACCTAAAGTAAGACCAAACGCTCCAGTGCAGAAGTGTTTGTGATGTATAGCCAGGCTGCTGCCTTGGCATTTCTCATGTGCTGTACAAAGACTCAGGCCATGGAAAGCAGTGAGTGTGGAGCTGGATTCTCTTTTTTTTTTGTCTCATTGATTCATTTGTTATCTAGGGTCATTGGTTCTTCCCTATGGAGATCCATTGCTGCCAGCGATTTCCAAAGCCTGGTGTCATGCTCCATACAGGATCTCATTAAGTGAAAATGATATCAAGACCTTGTGCTGCACAGTCTTACAGAGTGGAGTGTCTAAACCATGTTCCTCTTTCTCAGGGCACTCCGAGTTTCCTATTGATCACAATGAATTAATGCATGGACAACTGAAAAATTCCCACAATATATTAAGTATTCATCACTGTGCAAAGATGGATGATTTCTTACCAGCTACTCCAAAGAAACATACACTTCACTTAATTGCAAAGCAATCCCTTAAAAGCACAGCCTGCATTTGCTCTGCCATAACTACTTGGCTGCTTGATAGGACTCTGAGGTCAACAGCGTTATCATCACAAGTCTCATTTAATCTCCCTGTGACTTGCTTCAGCCTGGAAATAGCCCAGCAAGAACCTACTGGGAGAGAAATCATTCTCCAGTCCTGTGATAAACCCATTGAGCCAAAGACTACCTCTAGTGAATGAAGACCCACAGTCACCCCAAAGCCACTAATGATGGTCACAGCCCATTTACTTGCATGCAGACTATTCTTAATGACAAGTAACTCAAAGAGTGATGAGGGAACCCTGAGTTCTGCCACTTACTGAACCACAGTGAGGCATCACTGAATCAAGAAAGATGGGTCTGTGCTGCTGGTAGAAGAAGTTATTCCTGAGCAAGCACCCAGCTCTGCAGGGCTGATGGAGGTGGCCGAGCTGGTGGCAGCAGCTCCATAGAGGCTGTCTGCTCCATACCCTGGTACCTACTCTCCCCGCACCAGGCAAGGTTGTACATGCTCCATTCCAGATGTCACAAGTGTTAGGCATTCAATCTGTAATAATAAGGGAGACGTAAACCCGGTAACTATTAAATATTTATCAAGATTATCTGTTTGACCTTTATTTTTACAACTATTTGCACGCTAGCAGGGAGCTGTGTAGGAGGCTGCAAAGAGGGGGCTGTGAAAGCAGCTGTGCCCGGCAAGACATCCCAGCTCTTCCTTTCTACCTCCCGTTTTCCTCTCCCCTCCTCCTCCTCTCACCTTCCCTCTTTCCTCTGGGTGTGCTGGGAATAAGCCCACAGGTCTGCTAAAAGCCTGAAATAGCCACTGTGGTTGGCCCAGAGCAGATGGCAGCGGAAAAGCTGAGGGAGGTTTCATTATTGCTATCAGATTTAGCCAAAAGCACATCACAAACCCTCCAACAAGGCACCACTTCCCAAGCTCCGAGTTGCATCTTAAGGAGCAGAACAAGAGCTGAGCTGGACCAGGGAAAAATACACCCCTCTTCCTGGTGTGTATTCCTCTTTTGTCCTTTTCCCCCTCACTGTAGTAAGCTGCTTCTTTGTAGGTAGAATCCTTCTCCCATTCTTACTGTGCATAAACTTCCCAAGATGGGGCTGAACTTGTGCATCCCCAGGCTTCAAGATGAAATGGAGGAGCAAAACAGAGATTTCAATTGACCCTCAGTTTCTGTTTGACCGTCACAGCTAATTGAATTGCCTTCAGTCAGAGCCAGACTTTGATGGCTGCCTCAAGAATAGGGCTGGCAGAGTAACAGAGGATGACAGCTGCTTTCTGCAGCTGGTTCCAAACCAAGGAGCAGGTGAATGACCACAGACAAACTGGGGCTTGAAAGCAAGGGAGTGCATAAGCACTTGCCTCCATGGCATGGGTTGAGCAAGGGCAGAAATTGCCATGTCTTTTTTCCAGTTCAGCATTAAATACCTGGACAAATGTCACTGCATTACGATTGATGTTGAGTTTGAGTTGTGTTTTGTTGGAGTGCTTTTTCCCCTCTTTCCTTCCCATTATTTTCCTATGCCCATTTATCTGCCCAAAGGCTAGGATGGAATCAGTGATCAAAAAGCAGCACTGCTGAAATGAATTGAAAAAGTCATTGAGCAGCTGTGGTTTAAAAAAAGCCTCCCTTGCACTGAACTCTGGAGCTGGCCCCATTCATCCACTCACTCCTCCTCCCCAGCTTGCTCCGGCTGCCCAGCTGGGACACTGCATCCCGAAGATCCATGGGCTGCAGCCAGGCATGGGGGAACCAGTCACTCGTTAAATTTAGATTTCTTGACTCTGCCAACAGCCTGCCACGTTGATAAACAGCCCCAATCCTGAGCAGAGGTTGGGAATGTTCACTCCCTTACTGTTAATTACCTTGTGGTACTGAATCACAAACCCTGCTGTGACTCAAGCCTGAGCAACCTCCCAGCGATGCTGGTGGTGACTGACCGTGGTGAGATCAAGGTCCCTCCATCACTCTTCGCATTGTGGATCAGTTGATTGCTCTCGGAACAAAACCTCCCAGATTTACAACTGGCCAAGCTGCTGTGTCAATGGGAACTAGAAGCTGTGGTCACCAGGCTGTCACCGACAGAGATGGACCTCCCAGCCAGTGGCCACCAGCCTGCTATGTGATTCACTGTGCTGAGGGCAAAGGTGACCCAAAGGACAGGGTGCACTCCTGGTGCTGTATGATGAAAAGGAAAGGAGAACGCTGCGGATGTGCTCTGTGTGCTGAGCAAGGTCAGGGGCTTTGAGAACTCCTTGCTCAGGCATCTCAAAATGATTGTGGCTGTATGAGCTCAGGGATGGAGCAAAGAAAATAAAGTAGCATCGGTGGCTGGAGTTCTCAAAGACAGAAGAAAAGGTTTTGCCCTAGCCCAGATCTGAACTCTGGTCCTGAATACTGAGGAGTCAGACTTACAGTTTTGTTTTAAAGCTGGCTACAGCTATCTTGATAGGTAATGTGAAGACAATAAACCTTCTTATTATAATGGGCTATTCTGCCCTAAGCAGATGTTCAAATACATTATAGCAAACAAAGGTATAACATACAGCTAACTCATATCTAAAGGAGGAGAATGACCTAACTTGCCAACAAAAGTTACCATTGTTTTCTTTACCAAGGAGCATTATTTCTAGCTCTCATTACAAGAAAAAAGGGAACAAGAACAAACCCACTCTTAAAGGAGACAGCTTCCTTTTCCAGCTTTTTTTCACGGGATATACCACATTCTCTTTCTGATTGAGCCAGCTTAATCCTTGCACGGGAGAAATTAGCATGACAATCAGTGACTTCTCCATAAATAGAGCAATTATCAGGAGGAAAATAAGGTCAAAATGTATTTACCACTCATTCCGGATCTTAGTGAGCCACTGAAGAAATGATTTGCCAGAACATGGAAATGCCCTGGGGGTATGAATTGAGCAGCAGAGCTACACATGTCACTGCCTGCAATTGCATAAAGTAGAAGTATTTGAAAATGCAGCCTTGCGAGGCTGTGGGCATAAGGCCAGCTATTTTGCTGGCATGTAAATGATTTATCTCCGTAAAACTCAAAGGTACTCCTCTCATCAGGGGATAATTAATTAAAGAGAGGATAGAGACTGGGCAACAACAGAAGACACTACCATAAACTGAAGAAACTCTTCTACTCTGCTTGAGCATTGTTTTTATTGTCCCAAGAGGTTTAATGGGCTCAATGGACTTTGGTCTCTCCTGATGACAGCACTACCACATCTTTAACACGTTTCCACATGGTCCAATGATGTAAAAGGACAAGCCAAAAGATCCACCTTTCACTCATACTCCCCATGACCTATTACTATTTGTAATGATTTAAGGACTAACAGACTATTGTTATTCATTCTACTAGGATCTGCAAATAATAGAGGTTGATCCAGATATAGAGCAGATTATTTTTATGACAGGCACTTATAAGGCTTAAGTTTCACCTGTGTTTATGTCCATGCATGCAGATGTTAACAGCTGTGGAGATGAGCAAGAAGAATCTAGACTCAAACTCCTTATGCTTCTCCCTGAGAGCGAAAAGTGGTCCTTTACAAGATTCTGACTGTTTCAAGGTGCCCTGAAAGTTTCTGCACCAGTGGATGGTGTCTGGGAAAGATTTAAGGTATGGGTGGTGGGGAGAGAACACCCATTCTACTGAATAAGAAGATTAGTTCTCCTTTTTATACCCACTGTTAACAGCGGGCTCCTTATGGTATGAGGCATTCATCTCAGGTATCTTGTGTGGCTCTGTAAGTGCACTCTTGTGTCCATACCATGTGCATCCGTGGCTTCTTTGAGGCTCTGAGATCAGAGTGTTCATGAGTCTCCAGGTCTGTGACCAGGCTTGGTCTTGGTGCTCAGGGTAAGTCTGCAGCTCCACCACAGTGTTCAGACAGGGGACAACACTTTGTCTTCCCTCTGTCCTCCCTGTCACCGTGCCAGCTCAGAGACTGTGCATAGCTCCAGTAATTAAGCCAGATAAATAAAATCGCATTGCTCATAATTACCGGGGACAATTTTGTGTAATTAAATGTTAAGTGTAGTAGCCACTCTCCTTTACGGCCCTAGATAAGTACCTGCACCTTGACTTAGAAGAAGCCTTGTAGGAAATAGAACTGCTTTGTTGCTCTCTGTGTAATTAACTACCATTAAAACCACTAATTAGATCATAAGTTTTAAATAAGATGCCCTAATTATCTTCGGTACACGGTGAACTGATTTGCTGGGGCAAAGCCTTCCAAAATGAAAATAAAGTCTTTTGGCAGCTCTCAGGGTTATTTTTATTGTATTATTTTAGTCTATCTCAGAGTGTGCATGAGAATATGTGCAGGTGCACACTGCACACTTGCCAGCAAAGAGGTACATTTGCTGCCCAATTGTTCCTATTGCTTTGGAAGACCCAGCCTCAGGGCAGGAAGGCAAAGGAGTGAGTAGATGTTCCCAGCACACATACTGGATGTTCCACAAATAGGTGCGAATGTGTGCAAATAGGTGCATTGATTTTGTAGGGGAAGTTTTTCTTTTCAGAAAGGAATGCCTTTTCGCTGTGATTTAAGATGTTCTTCATAGAATGGTTTGGATTGGAAAGGACATTAAAGCTTATCCAGTTCCAGCCCCCTTGCCTTGGGCAGGGACACCTTCCGCTAGACCAGGTTACTCCAAGTCCCATCCAACCTGGTCTTCATCTGTTTCCTATTTTGCTTCTATTGGTAATGCTGTACCACAGAACAAGTTTAGAAGCTTTTAGTAAAGCAACTTTTTACCTTAATTCCAATTTGTTTTAAGCAGCTTTCTATGAGTTGTCCAGTCAGCAGGCTTCCTGATCTCCCAGGTCCTAGGAGCAGCGTGCACAGTGTGCACAGCAAAGAGAATATCATCTAGCAAACACCTGCATCTGAACCCTGATTATAAGAAGCTTTTTTTCCAGTTGAAGAACAAATATTCCACCTGGTGTAGCCTTCAAAGCTATCTGACTTTGCATTTCATAAGCTTCTGATGTTTGAGCAAAGGTGAGCAGAAGCCAAGGCAATTCGTGGGGTGAAGACCTGCACAGAGATTTCGTGGTGTAAATACAAGAGATACAGACCCAGCGAATATTCTCACTGAGCTTTTCATCCAGTCTAATTGGGGGAAAATGTATGCTAGGCTGGCACTCCACTGTTAGCTCAAGGGTTTAGTTCAATCCTGCCTTGATTTTGAAGAATGACAACTGCAAAAAGGCAGAGAAAGCTAAAGAATGAGGCTGAAAGGCACAGAAGGGCAGAATTGAGCAGCAGGAATCAGTGGCAGCCCAGGAAGAGCAACCACATCTTTCTTGTAGCCTATTTTCTGTTTCCAGGGTCAGGTGAAGCTGGAAACTCCTCAGGATAGGACTGAGTCAGGGCAGAGCCAACTGCTCTGAGGAAAGCACAAACCCGTGTGGCAGGAGAGTCTTTACTAGAAACTAAGGTATAGACACAACTCTAAATGCTTTCATTATTTGGTGCTTGTAAAATGAACCCTCTGCTTAGATACAGGTGATAAGAGAAGAAATAAGGCTTGATGCCAGCAGTTTCTCTGTGGCAGACAGAGTTTGCTGTTAAGCTTTTGTCCTCGTCATTCAGCAATGGAGCTGAAGAGCTGGGTTCTCCTGAAATCCATGAGTGAGCCAAAGTTTTGCAGACCACTGACCCTTCCCTAAGGCAACAGCCCTCTCCCTAAGTGAGTCCCAAATGAGAAGTGATCTTTTGCTCTCAGAAAACCCTGGAAGTCGCTTTCCCTTCCCATCACATCAATAGCGAGCTAAACTCCATTATTTACAGGGCTGGTGCTACCTGAGATTTCACTCATGCCATAACTTGATATTCCCTAAAAGAAGGGAAATATTAATTTAGTTCCCCTCACCTGATACGTCACTTGATTCCTTTGCAGGTACAGCACTCTGTCTGTGAATGAACCTTCAGGTGTTGAAAGATAGAGGAAGATGGAAGCATGTTGAGATAAATCAGACTTTTACTTCCAAATTTGCACATGGAGGTATATTTGCTTGTATCTAGTCTGTTTATATCGAATTAAAGGGAGTACTTTAGCTTTCAGAAAGGTCTTGAGATCCAGGGCCATTTCTAAGAGGTCTGGGTATTACCTGCTGTTGCTTCCTGCAGCTGCCAGCTACCTTTAGAGGTCTGAACCATGACATCCAGGTTGTCATTTCCTCCCCATGAACACCTTTGGCTCCCAGGTACACTTTGAAAAGTCAAAGGAAATTTTAAGCAGTCCCTTACCCCTGTTGCTGCATCCAAAATTACGAATACCAACAAAAATAAGAACAGTCCCTAGATAAAAATAGTTGGCCCTGTCAAAGACACAGCGCATTATGGTATTTACTGTGGGGACAGGGAAACTGTAGTTCTCCTTTCCTCCCTTGTTTTGTTGTGTTCAAATGTTTAAGACTGTGCTGATCTTTTCACCCTTAAGGCAGCTTCAATAGAAGTCAAATAAAAAGGAGTCTCACCCACTCCAGAGAACAGTCCTCATCACCATTCCTTATTTCACTGAGGAATGTAACAAACCCAAACCTGTTACCTGGTTATTCTGTTTTAATTCTCAGTTGCTTTGTTCCCTTTTCTCTCTTGTTCTTTCTGCCCATCTTAGGCTGCAAAGAAAAGGGTATTTCAGCAGGCAATCTGCTGAGTGGAACAGCACCTGATGCTTCTGTGGATGAGTGAAAGGAGATGGGAGTCACCGTAACTGCTGCAGCGAGGCTGTACCTTGTAACTTCAGCTGAAAGCACTGCAGAGGTAAGTGTGATTGCTGACTAGATAGACTCATCTGCTCTGCAATAGCACTGACATGCTCGTATGCACTAATGTCTTTCTGATCCCCATTAAATGTAAGGGAAGACTGCCTTCCTCTTGCTTCTCTGCCCCCAGTAACAAAGCAGTAGCCTTGACTCTTTGAAGAGAGCAAGCATCCATGCCTCTCCTTTTACCTGCTGGCTAAGCACAGAACAAGCAGAAGCAAAGGAAATGCAGATGGAGTGGAAAGTTGTGCTCATAGGTGGTAAAAAGGAAAATCTCACAAGTTATTACTTACATCTTTAATTCCTAGATGAAGAGAAAGAAAATAGTCCTATGTTCTTAATCTCTGGTACCACTCAGCCACTCAATCCAACAGCTTAATCTCTCTCATACAGACCCAAAATAATGCAAGTGATAACGTTGTGTTCCCCTGTAGCCAACAGGTAGCTGTACCAAGGAACACAACACAATAGCAGCAATTGCAGCCCCTTCTTCATGACTCACTGCAGGAACTTAACTGCTGTTAAAGCAAGCTTTTTGACACCCTCTCCCCAGTCTGTGCCCACCCACATGCCTCCTAGAATTGCAATTTTAGATTCAATTTGAAATATGTACTTAATTGGCTAAAAAACCCCTTTCTTCCCCAATAAACACCAGTCAGCTGAAGGCCCTCAATGGGTGTCCCTTTTCTGTAATGCTGGCATAGTTCTTCTGCCCTTATTTTGGGATAAGGTTTAGGACCTTTTGAATAGATACTTTTTTAATATCCCTATGTACTAATAACAGGCATCATTATTAGCACACCTTTTGAATGTGATATTCAATGAGACTGTTTTTTACAGGGACAGAAGTAAGGAGCAGCATCAGAAATCACAGGCTGGTCTGGGTTGGAAGGGACCTTGAAGGGCATCTAGTTGTAACTGCTGCTATGGGCAGGGACATGATATTAACTTTCGGGAAGCTACCTAATGAAGCCTTTTCCTAGGATTCAGTAGAATCCTCACTTGTAATACAGAAGTTAAGCCTCTGCCTCTCTTAAATAAAGCTTAATCTTTTGCAAAGATGTGCCACTTTGTGAGATTCCCAAACAAACCCAAGCATTTTAGTTGGAAATAAGATGAAAATCACAGCAAGGTAGTCCATATTTTCTTGAGAAACCACACAGAACAAACCAATTTGCTGTAGATCTATCCCCAGCCCCAGATGTCACAATGCAGTTCTTCTATAAGGCACCAGACAGTCACTCCACCTTCCCTTCCATCCTACCCACATCAAGGCTGCTTGCACCCTTTGGGGGCTAAACTAATCTCTTTCAAGTTTACTTAAAAGACTCCCATTGAGTTCAAATAGGTATCAGATCAAGCTTCATTGACTCCTGCTGTCACAGAGGCAATCACTCAGCAGGAATGAAAGGAGGTGAGCCTTGTACATATGGTTTATAACTCTCCCAGGGACAAGGAGAGCAATTACATACAGTCCAGCCTGGTGCAAGCCTGGGCAGTGAACCCACTACAAAGTACTTGGGTCTGAATATCCTTGAACCATTTCTCCTGTGCTATTAAGCATACACCTTCCCTACCACCCAAGGTAGATAAGGATGTAGATTTTGCCTCCAGCATGCCCTGTTGTTACACAGTCTGTCAACTCCCAAGCACTCCCGTTCACTGGAGCGCTCCATGTAATTACAAAGGAAGGGTAATTGAAATCAGGAGAAAGTAACACTTGAAAAGGAAGCAAATGATTCAGAACATGCAAAGCCATCCACCCACATCAGCAGGGTCAGGAGGTCTGTGAAGCTTGGAAGCAGAAATGGTTTTGTCTGGAAGGAAAGAAAAAGAAACCCTAATAGGATGTATTTATAATCTGGAACTTCTTGTTGTCTTTTCTCTTAAAGCAATCCCTCTCACTTTGTAAGATGGGAAGCAAAGGATGTATTTGAAAGAGGAACAAACCTTAAGCAGCTGACAGCCAATATGGGACAGCATGCAAGAGACAAGGGGTCTGGAGCAGAGCACATCAAACAGGCCTGCCTGTGCCCAGGATTTTAAACAGGAATCTAATCCTACCCCTTCCAGCCATGTAAAGCCTGGTCAAGATGGTATCCTGTCTGTCCCAGTCCTAACAAGCAGATGCTCACCATGAAACCTATTCCTTCAGGATTTTCAGGCCAGGTATTTCAACTCTTGTGCCTTAATTTCTGGCCCAGGTCTGCAGACTAAGCAAGAGCCCCAGGAGCTGTAAAACCACATTGCTCCATTGATCTCAGCAAAGGTAAAAGTATTTGTGCTTGCAAATGATCTGGTCCATTCTTTTCTAAACCTATATTTTTCCCTCAATTGCTTTCTAATCACACCCATGCCAAGAATATTTTAGCCTCCTAGACTATCTCTGAAAGATTTGTTAGCATCAGCCCTTCATCATTTTATACCTCTGATACAGGGACAGAAGCTGAAGTGGTCCAGGTAACACAAATGAATCTGTGGCAATGCCAGAAAGAGGCACGGAACATCCAGGTGCATCCAGGTGTGGCGCATGCTTCCTAAACACTGCTATGCTCCCATGTCTATTTGAGGATGTGCTTAGATGTTATAGTTACACTTATTGAACCTTCTAATGTTGGTCTGGTTTTAGCTGCAGATTTAACCAGAAGAGCCAGATATGGTCTAATTTACTTCATTTTGCTATTAAGATCGGATCCAGGCTTCCCATTCATCCCATCACAGCACAGAGAGGAGGCTCTCAAAAACTGAAAGTTCAAAACAGCCTCCTAAGAGACACATTTATAACATGCGAAGCACAGATTAGAAGGAAGCTTCTCCATGATTTTTAACAGCTTAGTTCAGACATTTCATTCTGAACATAGGTTTCCCAGGCAACATTGGATGAATTAGATGAGTGTGCATGCTTATCTGTAAATTGTTCTCTCCTTTCTCTTTGGGAGAGTCTGCATGTAGGACAGTTTCTTCTTAGATACAAATACAGAACCTATTAGGAAATATTCTTTTCAGGTACCACTTCTAGGAAGCACTGGCTTCAGGAAGTGTTAGAAGCATTTTTTAGTGCTTTGTACAGTATTTCATGTATTTCCAGAAGTCTTCAGCTTTCCAATTACACCTTTTTCATAGTCTGATAGTTTTTGCTTTTTAAAAGGATTGATATTTTAGGAACTTTTTCCTTTTTCCTCACCTCAGCAATTTTAAATACATCTTGTCACGGGCCAAATATTTTCCCCATTCTACTTCTGCAACAATTTGACAGCCCTGTGGGGGATTTTGCCCTCAAGATAGATCATTTGTCCTAGAAGTGAGAAAGAGCCAGAAAACATCTTTAAACAAAGTTAATCTTTTCTTGCTGCTTCTTGAATGTTCACTATACCAAAGTAGACAAAGCTTCTTTTCTAACCACACATCTTAGGGTGCTTGAAGACTAGCCTCACACCATGGTAATGGCATCAGAAAGACTATAGATAACAGCTAATACAAGTTTACCATTATATTTCTATATAGCATTACTTATACCTTGGACTACAAGAATTTCTAACCTACTT
This sequence comes from Agapornis roseicollis, assembly GCA_002631895.1. Classification (NCBI taxonomy): domain Eukaryota; kingdom Metazoa; phylum Chordata; class Aves; order Psittaciformes; family Psittacidae; genus Agapornis; species Agapornis roseicollis. The sequence continues at coordinate 51,610 of NDXB01000180.1, forward strand.
TTCAAATAATAACCTGCCCAAAATCCTATTACAGATATTTTGACTAGAAAGCACTAACAATAGCCTATATAAACTGCCTAAAGAAGAAACCAGCTATCTTTAGCAAATACAACTATCCCCATCATGCTTGATTGCAAAGACATAGCCTTGCCTATCACCAGCTATGTTCTGGTCTCACTCAGGAAAGCAGCTGCTCTTTGGTCATGGTTTTATTAGAGCAGCATTTCCCAGGAAGCACTTTGTTTGCTCATCAGCCTCTTAAATGCAGGTGGACTGGGGAAGAGCCTCATGTGTGCTCTTTGAGTTAGAGGGATAAGGAGTAGCTGGGTCCTTTGCTTGGACTTTCTGGTTTTGCTGTTTACTGTTTGTTGGTTTTATTACTTCTAGAGTTTTCTACAAGTGGTACAGCTTAAGACCTTCTTAAAGTATTTTCTATGCTCTTTAAGAAGAGCTAGGCTGTCTATTGTGAAGTTAATTTCCCTTATAGTAAAGGCTTTTTTTTTGCTATCAGGATTTGGTTTGGAACCGGGAAGTGTTGTATGTGTGCTTTGCTTTTTCAGCATTATATATATATTATATATATAATATTTTCAAGCTTATGAAAATCTAGGGTTACCTAGAAGAATATGGAGCAGGCAGCTGGGAAAAGCAGCTTGAGCTTGCTTATTTTCTTTAGTCTAAGTGGAGAGTTAAGGGGATATATGAAGATAAGCAGAGAGATATTAGTGCCTTAATGAGCAACTCATGTTAAGAGCTGTGCCTTTCTAGTCTTTGTTCTGAGGCCATCATTAGGAGAGGCTGCTGCTTTTCCTAGGATCTAGGAGACTTCTCATATCTGTTATGTTTTCCTTGGGTTATTAAGTTGTGGACTGCAAGCGCTTCCCAAAGAGCAGGTTCTCCTCCTTAGGAGGTATCAATCAGTCTGCTTCCAGATAGGAATGTGGGTAGGTGCATGAATCCAGAGATGTGCTTCAGTGCTGTGGGCTCTTCAAGAAAGGTCCACATTGTTGTGAGATGGATGGCACATGATGTCCCTGCCCCAAAGAGCTGATGTTTAAGAAAGCTCTCTCTAAACTGTAATGAGGAGAGGAGGCGGCTGAGGCACAATCTAGCCAAATTATATTGATAACATGTAGTAATTATATAGCACTTCACATGATCAGAGCACTTTGCAAACATTAACTAATTTACAGCATTTACTGAAAACAGATGTGCTTTTTTTTCCTGGGAAAAAGAGGGAAGCACTGACTGCACTGGCAGCAGGGAGCACTGGTCAGGTTGTAGCCTCCAGTTAGTGAAGAAGCTGGGTGATGACGCAGGGCTCCATGCAAGGATGTTCCAGGGGTCTTGTAACTTCTTCCATCTCTAACTAAACCATGTCAAAAGGGAGAAGTACCTTTCTTTTTGGTAGTTTCTGAGCATGAAGGGTAATCTTATTCTGTCAAAAGATCTTTTAATGCTCAAGAAGACTCCAGGTGAAGGCAAGTAAACTGCTCTGCTGTTGTGATCGTCAACCTCTGATAACACTTGGAGCAAGACAGCTGATGGCAGCAGCAACCTTTCTCCTGTGAAGCAGCAAAAAAGGTAAGGCTGTCTTGATCTAAGGCTGTCTTCTCCCTTCTGACTTTTGCTGCTTCTTCCTTCTTGGCTTTCTATTTAATGTCCTTGGAATATCTGGCTAGCCTTCTGTGCTCGTAACACCACCAGTGCATCTCACATTGTACCTTATACTAAGCACTGTTAAGTAGAAAGCTTATAAACTGTATTATATGTATATATATGTATAAAATCCTTTAGAGGCACAACAAGGATGTTATGTTGACCCTTCACTATGTATAGCCTGTAGTTTGCTCACCAAATTGAGTAGCTTCTACATTGAGTCATGTACAGCCTCTTAGAAGGTACTGGAAGAAAAACGCCTTCAAGACTGGGATGCGAGACCACAAACACCCGAAGTTCCTGTGATACTTTCTTTTCCTTTCCTGTGCTCAGCCACCATCTTCTTTGCTTCCTACTTTCTTTGCAGGGTGATTAAAAGATGTTTACTTGGCTAAGCATTTTGCTATCAATATCACACATATTAACCTTATAAATTAGCCTTTTATGTGCTACTGTATCAAAAGGCTCTTGAAGTCAGATTGAATTATGCTTTACTCCTTCACCCTGTCCCTTGTCATTGTCACTTCCTCAAAGGAATTAATCAAGTTTGTTAGGCATGACCTCCCTTTAGTAAATCCAGGCTGACCCTCTAAACAATCTGTACTTGCCAAGTGTGTCCTGATATTCTCCCTGAGAAGTGATAGTAGACTTCTGCACAAACATAGGGATGGTAAAGCTGTGCTTAAGTGCTGGTGAGAGGGATAAGCCTCATTATGGGACTGCAAAGCAAGATCTGGCTGAGGATGTGCAACATATTGGGGTAGAAAGGGAATCCTTGTAACACCACATGTATGGACTAAATGAAAAGCTGGGGGTTGCTTCAGCAGTGTTGCAGCCTGGTATCGAATGGAAAGAGCAGAGAAGGAAAGGGGAGGTTTGATGCTCCAGAGCTGGGCTGGGCCACAGAGCACAGGAGGGAGGTGGCAGAGCCAGAGGATTTCTTCAATGCTGCAGTAAAACAGCTGAACCCTTGAGCAGAGATGTGGGAAAGCAGGGAGGCTGTTGAGCTGCTGCAGCAAAGCAGGCAGGCAGCAGAGCAGTGCAGGCTGTAATGCTCCTGAGGGCTGCAGTGTGAGGAAAGAGCTGGGAAAGGGGGGGTTTGGTACTGCTGCAGTGCAGAGGAGTTGTGCAGAGAAGGGGGGAGGGAGTGCAGGGAGCTTCGTGTAATGATGCAGTGCAGAGCAAGAAAGAGGGAAAGCTGTGCTGCAGATCCTAGAGCTCAGGTAGGATTTGGGGAAAGAGCAAGGACTGTGTGGATGCTGTGATGCAGCAGTGTGTCAGCTCTGGGAATCCACTTGCTTCTACCATTCAGAGCTGGAGGGAGGCAACATTTTAGGGCAGGCAAAAAATTGCTCATTTTAGAAACTAGCTTTCCTTTTTGAGTCTTTTAATGATGGCTTTTTGCAAGCTCTTTTTTCTCCCTAAAAACGGGATGGAATTTTATTTGACAGGTGATTCTTGTGTCATCAGGAGCTGGGACTTTAGGAAATGATGGATGATGGGATCTGCAGGTCTGAGCTTAGGAAGCAGAGTTACATTGGCAGCAGGAGTTGAACTGTGCTCACTTGAGACTTGAGTGACGGATTTCTTTCAATCTCAGTTTTTCACTTTCATTGCATGTTTTGGTCAAGAAACTCCATTTTTTTTTTTTCCTTGCTTAAAATTGCTTTAACCCAATCTTGGAAAAGATTCTTCTGTCTTAATATGGGGACACAATGGATTTATTGGGCAAGGAAACATCCACAGTTCTGCTACAGAAATACATGAGGCCCTTATCCAGCAGATTCTTTTTTCAGTTAATACATATTTGTTTTGCTTGTTATGTCTGGTGCTAATAATGCTTGAGGAACTCCAGCAGAACTTGCAAACCTTCTTGAAGCCAGGAGAATGTAATTATTCTCTTTCACTTGGTTTCTGTTTCCTTTCAAGTTTCTACAGGGTTTTTTCTGCATTAAAGACTAATGGCTTACACATTGTAGTTTAGGAGAAGAAGGCTGTGCTTGAAGGACAGGAACAGATGAAGCACAAGACTGTTGCTGCTTCCTATAGCACTTGTCACAAACTGAGAAATTCACTGAACAAAAAATGCTGGGGCTTGGAAGTTACTTTTCATTTTAAACTTAGAAATGAGAAGTGTGCATAAAAATACTGCTGGAGTTCAGTGTGAAAGGAAGATGTATTTATGTGATGGGTAGGAGCTCCACTGAGGATGCAGAAAGGCAACAACTGCTGACAGAGCTGGGACTCTGAGTACCAATTCCAGAGCAGCAGATGAATATAGAACTCTGAAAGGACTGTTACCTTTACCTTATGCCCCAAGAGGTGTCAACCCATAGCAGAAATCCCAATCTGCACCTGAAACGTTCCACAATTTTCATGGAAGTGCCTAGCCTTCCCCAGTCCATTCCTGGAAATGGAAGGGCATCTTCCCTAGTTAATTCCCTAATTCTGATTCTTTCAAATTCTAGCTTAATGTGCTCCTGACTGAGATATTTTCATCAGGGTTCAATGCAGATGTAACCCAACTCAAGTATCACCCTCAGAAGCAAACCTGTATGTTGCCTGAGAGTAGGTCTACATAACCAGCTGGGAAAAGTGCTATCATCTTTTTGATAGCACTGCTGGAGCTGTTATTACTCCCCAGTACAACGACCTAGATTGTCAAAGAGGGACCACTTCTCCAGAGCTGTAAGGCTGTTCATCAAGGAATTATATAGGGCTTTTTCAAGAGGTCGTAGTGTGAATCACTGTCATCTTAGCCCTTCCTAAGAGGGGAGCAAAGTGCAAGAGGAAATGCTTAGCTGATTATCTGATTGGATCTCAGTTGCATATTCACTGGTTTAAACATTACCTAGGTCTTTCCTCTATTTCACTGCCTGCTTTCCTTATTCTTTCTTCACCAGGATTAGCAGATAAGAAGATGGAGTGCTCAGTGAGAAGTGAGAGGTTTTGTTAGTAGATCTGTTCATCTATCAAAGTCCAGACTGCAGCCTTTTCTAAATTGACTCTGCTACTTTTCTTCTTTCATAAATTACTTTAAAAAATAGAGACAAAAGGCTGCCAACTGTGTTAGTTCCTGGAAAAATCCTTCTTCTGTTTAATATACAGCTCTTGAGAGACATTTCAAAGTGAGATGCAGCCATGTGTGAATGCCTGCATATATACAAGTGCCATATCGCACTGAAGAATTCTGGCATCTCACATGGTGACTTTGCTGCAGATTGTTTTTAACAAGAAAAGCCTGTTTCAGGTTTGGGGAGGTATCTGTGGTCAGAGGCACACTGACTGCATCATCCAGGGCGATACTGGTACCCAGATCCACAGTCTCATCCCAAGTTGTTTTAGCCTGGCTGGGGACAGGAGTCTTGGAACCGTGTTGCCATGTCTACGGCCCTTTCTTTACATCTGTAATCTGTAGATTTCACTATAGAGATCAAGATTCTGAATTTTTGGTATTATCTATTTCCATTTCCTAGGTTGTAGGAACTCTGTGGGAGTCACTCATTCGCCTGTTTCTAACCATATGCATGCCTCTGCCAAGTTCTGTTGCTTGTGGTTGTGGCACTTGAGGTATGGGTTTGCTGCTGTACTTCAAGCCATTAATAAAGCATGATGTGTGAAATTCAGATAGTGCATCTGAAAAAGCTGTTGTTCAGAGCATGGGAAATCTGGAGGTTCATTGATATAAAAACCACACCTCCTGCATGTTTGTGAACCACTTGAACCTCCAAAATACAACTCAAACTTGTCATATCATTTCACAGGAGTGTGTTTTCCTGATATTTCTCCTTTGCCTTTCCCTCCTATTAAGTCACTGCTGCTGTCAAAGCATTCACAGGGAGATCAGAGTACCGAATAGCTCATCTCTTTGCTGAAAGAGGTGGTGATTCACATCATCTTTAAAGCTTCAAGTCACTATTTCTATTTTGCCTTTCTCTGCCAGAGAAGTTCTTTCATACCTGGTATTTTCCTATTAAGAACGTTCATTCACTGTCATGGCATCACCTCTTAATCTTTTAGTTTAATATATTAAGCTTCTTTAGCTGCTCTGAAAATAGTCCTTTAAGTGAGAGCTATGACCCCTCTGTGCCTTCTCCATTTGCTGCAGGGCATTAACATGATGCCGGTATCTCAGTGGCAACCATCAGGCATCTGTGATACCCCTCAGTGAGGGTAGAGGTGAACAGAAACAAAAGGCAAAACCAGAGCATTTTATATATATATAAAATATAACATATATTTCATTTATATTATATATATAATATATATTTCATATATATTACATAAACTACATGTTTTATAATATATATTCTATATATTTTTCCATGGTTTATGTATGATACAATATATATAATATATATTACATACATATTATATATACTCCATGTTTTCTAGTGACATGAGGTATACAAAAACCTGTTAACTAGGAAACAAGCATATCTAGTGCAAATATGTTAAACTTCTGCAATATCTGGCAGAACTGGCCCTAGGACATCAGTTTGACTTTGTGCTGTGCATCAGCAGTGTCCTTATTTGAGATATCAATGCACATTAACTTCAACTCTCTTTAAAAATTAAGGGATTGGACCACATTCTGAACCAAGACTTACCATCTGCACTAGCAGGTTATGTCCTCATGGGCATCAGCTTTGCCCCACGGCTTCAGCCTCTTTTTCCAAGCAGCATTGTAAAGACTTTGCCAAGTTTACTTCTGTCCCTTGTGGGAGGCACAGCCCTGCTCAGCTGTCCCATGGCAGCTGTGGGGGACACAGACTTGATGTTGTTTCTGATTTGGGACAGCAGAGTAAAAGCAATAGAATGGGCAGAAGATACTAAAGATGGCCAAATGAGTAGAAAGTAGTCAATGAAAAGCTACAGATCAGAAAAGAAATTTCAAGATAGCATCTTTTGCCTTTACAGTAAGACCAAGAGCTGAGTGTTTGTCCCCTCAACTTTGCTTTCATTAAAATCCACTGTTTGAGAGAACTAAATAAGATTTAATCTGCAGTAGATGTACAGGAAAAGGTTGGCATTTGAACTGACTGAAGAGTTGGCGACAGTTTGACACCAAACTCTTGCAGACTCCACTTGTGAACACTTCATAAACTGGCTGAGATTTTCCTCCTCACAAAATCATTTTATCCTTCAAAACTGGTCAGTTCTGTGCAGCCACGGCTGCCGGGCTCCTCATTGCCAAGCTTCCCTCTGTGATCACTTGGTGAGATTGGTCCCCTCAATCACTCGGTGCCATTTCACCCGCTGCTGCTGAGGAGTGACGTCTGCTTGGGATGAATTTTGTCACCAATCTTGATTGTATTTTATGCTCCAGTGCACTCTGTTTACAAGGGCAAAAACCTCTTCTCTTGGCACTTTACACCAGGCAACCTTCCCTTCCACAAATGGCTCTTCCAGCAGGAATAAACAGATGCAAAGTCGAAGTTGTTTTCTATGCAAGAGTCCCTGGTATGAAAGTAAATAGCTTTCAGCCTCAGCAGTGCAGGGTGACAGACGAGCAGAGCTATGAAAGTGTTTGTCAGTTGCACAGAGTATTTCCTTTCACTAAGCATTGAAAGCCTTGCAAAGGTGAGCATCGGAGTGGGGAATTTGTCTGTGTTACCAATGAGGAAGGTTCAGACGTCTTTTGAGTTGTCATGAAGTTTGTGAAGTTGCTTATGTCGGCTTTGGTTTCATTGTCAGACGACTTAGTTCCAGTTGAGCTCTTCCATTTAAGCTGTTAAACAAATGAAAAGCAAAATTGTCACTTTTAGATAGAGTCCGCACATAATCACATTTGGAAATGGTCCTCTGTGGTGGGAGCAGAAGTTGTGTGCATTAAAATATTGAATTTTAAATAATAGATTACACAAAATAGCTTCCAATTTGATCGGGGGGGAGGGGGGAATATATTTTCATGAATTATTGAGTATTTGATTATTGTAGAAAGCCTTTACTGTTATGCACTGAAACTGTCACTCTCCAGCCCTATGATAGATGAGTTTGGTTATCAATATTTAAAGTTACGGTCAGCCTGTGTGCACGGCTGCTGATACTGGAGACACGGACTAATCAGTAGTAATGTATATATGCCTCCTGTCTCTTGTTTGCCAGGCAGAGCTGAAGCAAATTGAGTGTAGAAGATTCCCAAGTGATTTGTGGACTGGTTTGTCATTCTGAGCAGAAGTCCCTTTGACAGTGCTGCATAGAAATAAGGTGAAAAGCTTGCTCTGCTTTCAGGAAAAGAGGTACATGAAGCCCAGCAGGCAGCAGATAGGAAGCTTCCTTTGCCTCTGTGGTGATAAGGACCCGGCTGAGTAGCAGTTTAGATATGAGTATTTAATGCAAAAGAAGCACTGAGGGAGTCTGTGATGAGTGGGGAGTAAAAGTTTATTGGCAACAACCAAAATGTTCTGAGTTGTTGCATAGGAGCCCAAGCCTTTTGGAGGGTTGTTAACCCCAGGGACACATTAGAGACTCGTGTGCAAGTAGGATGTAAGCTAGGACTTAAAATCCCCGCATTTATGTGAAGAAGCAGCCTATGTGCATGGGACCCTCATTTTAAATAGTGTAGCCACATGCAGTGTGTTGGGGTAGGGTAGAAATACTGCTGATGCACTTGTAAAGCTTTATGCAAGGCAGTCGTTATGCAGCAGTGAAGAAATCACTCATCTGCCAATGGCAGATGTTAATTCCCTGCTTATGGCAGGAGGGTTGGAACTAGATGATCTTAAAGTCCTTTCAGACCCAAACCATTCTATGATCTATTATTTAAAACACAGGAAAGCAGAGCCCAGTGTTGAGTGATCTCTGTGTCTTGTCCCATATAGTGTGGAAGTGAAGATGATTGCCCACGGGGTAATTATAGTAAGCCCAAACTGACTGAATCCATCGGGACTGCTGCAGGATGGATTTGCACCCGGAGGTTTGTGGTGGTGTGCTGTGATTGCAGACATGTGAGAGCCAAAATAAAAGGAGCACTGTTGCAGCTAATGTGCTGCCTTGTGCTTGTCTAATTGATGCTGGATGTGGCAGTGGGTAACAACAAAGCAGACTGCAAGTACTGTGTTAGCTGTCACTCCATGGAATCCCTTTATGAATTGAGCAGCACTGGTTTGGCTAACTGCTTTGCAAAGTGGGTATTTAGCTTGAATTCAATGATTTGGTTGTTTCATTAATTCCACTTATTCCAATGGTAAATTAATATTAATTAAATCCAATTATTCCAATCGTTTCGTTCCTTTAGCTCTTGTGTATGACTGGCTCACAGTTCTGGTTTCAAAAGGGAAGGTAGAGGTAGGAGGAAGGAGTAGGAGCTGCAAGGCAAGAATTTCAAAAGGTGGGAAAAACAATACAACTTTGTTTCTTAAGGCAGGAGGCAACCGTTATGGCATGGAACAGAGGAAGCCACAGACCACCCTTTGCTTGTCCTTGTATCGCTCATGTATTTAGTAGGTGTGTATTAATCATAATCAAGTGTATACAGCAGCACGCAGAACCACCCATCCCAAGGCCTGTGTGTCCTTGACAAGCTGTTATATTTAGCCTAATCAAAAAGACTCCAGTAATTACTGGAGAAGTTGCACCTTGGCAGCTGCTGAAAGGTAGCCAAGATGTCACAAACCACATCAAAATCAGAACCGCCACTTTTCTCCCCTGGAGCCTTTTTGAACATCACCTTTGATTCCTCAAGTCTGTGCACAAGTAGGGGAAAAGGGAAGATCTCAAAGAAGGTTGTGCCCCTGCATTGGTGGGTGAGCAGTGAACTGAGACAGCAGGGCAGAAGCAGTGTGGTCTAGTGGGTAATGATGGCTCAGAAGGGTAAATAGTCATATTTTTTACTTCCATTTCCCACTTATTTCCCTTTAGAGAGTCTCATCTCTCCTGGCCCCTCCCCTGGAGAAGGGGATATCTGTTGGCAGAGCTGTAAATGCTTTATCCTTTCTGCTGACTGTGCCTCTCTCCAGTGATGTTTTCCCTCTTGACACTGATTATGGAGTTCACAAAAGCTAAACATGATTCTATGATGCAGATTGGGAGGTTTAATGAATCAGAAAAGCTTGATGTGGTCAGAGGAAGGATTCTCAAGTCATGCTGCACTATATCCCTCCCTATGAGCTTCACACCTTACTAGTCCAGATACTTCCCTCGCCTCCCCGTCCTTCCTTATAGAAGATGGTTTTATTCTATGACTGGGGTCAGTACTGCTGGCTATTATTTGGCCAATTTGCATAAGCCTGCAGTAAGTGGGGAAGCTGACAGGGATGAGTTCCTTTCTGTTGCTCTTACTGTCATAATTCAGCTCATATCTGTGCCAGGTCTTTGTGGATGGCAGATTTCCAGCTGACGTGCTGTAATAACATGCACCCAGGTTTCACATTTAAATATGCACAGAAGCTGAATAATTATAGCATCCTACCTAGCAGTATGTTGGGTGACATGTCGCGAAGAGCCTTTCTGACCTGAGGTATTTTAGACACTTGGAAGGGCAAAGATGTTGTGAGCCTTTGTTTCCTATTAACTTTGTGGTCTCGGAGGCAAAGTTGTGTCCCCACATGACTATGAGAGGCACAATAAAACCTAGCGTTTCTCAATTTCCTTCCTCAGATCCCTGATGTCCACAAAGGTTTTAAACAAAATCACCTGCATCTGTAACCTGCTGCGGTTTCTCTGTGGCTTCATCAATAATATATTTCTACCTGTTTTCCTGACATTGGGGAAACATGAGATTTGCCTCTTGAATGCTTGAAGTTGAACTCATCTCTGGTTCCTAGACAAGTTCTGGGACAGCTTTTATCTTTACTTCATTACCAGGGTTGTCATTCATGTCTGAGAAGTGAGAAAGCCATCCTTTTCACTTTAGCTATGGCTGGTCCCTGCTGTCAGTGTGCCCTCAGCAGATCAGCAGCTATGTTAGGCGATGCTTTTCTCCCATGCTTTTAAGAAGTCTTCCTTCCCTGCTGCAGTTTCCTCTGTTGTGCTGGGACTACTGAGGTCAGTAAGATTTCAAGAACATCTGAGCAGAATCTTACTCCTAAAGTCATATGCAAGGACAACTTAGAGTTCCTAATGCATCTAGGGACTGCTTCAGCTCTTCTAATTAAAACCAGCCAGGTTAAAAGAGCATCCCTTCGTATATCTTGGAAGAAGACTTCATAAAGTTCTATCAGAAACATAAATCCATTAAGTGTTTGAATACATACATATACAGTCCACTAATGTGCTGATGCTGCTAGATATTATGCTTTGCCTTGGAATATGGGAGAACTTGGGCAGTGACTTTCTGCAAATAATGTCTTCTAGTATTGTTCTAATCACTCATGTGCATTCAGCTTAGTCCTGTATCTATAAATATTTTAGCCCTATTACTCTTACCTAGCTTCATTAAATGCTTAAAGGCTCATAACTGAAAGCAGCAGAGACGGAAGCAGACTCCCATGCTCTAAAGAGCACTAGAACTTCTGCACAGCATGAGTAAAATGTCTTGCCTGGGTGTGGAGATGGCATTGGTTGAGGAGTGTTTAGGACATCTTAACTTTCTTTCTGTGTTTTAATAGCTCTTGCTTTGGGGAACATTTTCTTGCTGCCTTAAGAGGATTTTCTGCTGTTTCTTTTCTCTTGACTTGTCTGACATATGCACAACTTTAACTACAGCTTAACAAAGGCTTTGGGGCTATCTGGCTGAGTCCCCAGCTTTATGCTTTTTCTGCACATGATGGATCTATAGAGATTTAAACATAGATGTGTTAGACATGTTTTAATGCTCAAGGACCATTTCCTAGCAATTAAGGGAGAGAACTGAAGGCATGAGAATCTTCCTACAGGCTGTTAACCATAGCTGTCCTTTGGCTATTTGGGAAGCAGGCTGAGGTTGATGCTATTGCTGTGTTAACACAGCTGCAAAGGACAGATGCGCTAAACCAATTAGAATAAGTATTTGTATCTCCTAAAATGTCTTTTTTTCATATGTGAAAGCATAGCGTGATGTTCTCTGTAAAGTGAAGCATAGGTGCTATAATGGACCCATCCTGCCAGTGGAATTTCCTAGGATGGTCTGAAGGATGAGGCTGCTGGAGAAGTCATTCTGATTAGCAGTTCACTGGCGGTGGTTCTAATGAATGAAACCTCTGAGGATAAACCACAGCCATAAACCCATGTTGCAGAGATCATATGGGATCACTCTCCAGTGAAGTGTCTATTGGGAATTCTCCTTTTGGCACTGGATTTGCTTCTGAGAGAGCAGGAGCATTCCTGGTGCTTTCTCTTTGAGAAGAGACAGACTACTGATGGCGTAAAGTGAGGAGAGCTTTATTCACTGGGAAAGTGCTGACTGTGCTATCAATCAGCCCTCATACAAGCCTTGAGTTATTAATAAAAAGCCTGGTAATCTAACACCTGCTCTCAATCTTCCTTTCTGAGGGCATAAAAAGCCACAAGATCAAGCCTCAGCAGTTTTGTGCATCTCCAGGACTTGTTAAATCTCTCTCCCTTCCTTTAACCCACTTCCTGAAGTCTTAAGCATCGATGCTTTATGCTCTGCCTTGTAAATGAAGCCTGTTATTATCATCGAGATAGTGTCTTTATAGCATAAATAATGAGCTGAAACAGGAGAAGAGGCGTTGTGTGGAATTACTGCCTGAACTGAGATGGAAATAATCAATATGTCCTCACTTACGAATCTCATCTGCATGTCGACTCCATCTCCTTGGCTGTCTCACTACCAATTCATTGCACAAGAGGCCCAATAAAACTTGCTGGTGTCATTGATCTGCTTTATTCACAGCTGAAGATAGAAATGCATCATTCAGAATTAATGGGAAGGCTTCTCCTTGCTGCCCCATCCAGCTGGAATTGTCCTGCAACCCAGCATGGTTGGAAGTTAGAGGTGGGATTCAAGCAGGTAGCAGCACTTTCAGATCCACCAAAGATGAGTGTGGTTCATGGCTGAGCTCTGGTGCTTGGAGCTTGTGTTGCATCACCATGGTTGGCTGTATCATATGGGGTAGAGCAAAAGCAGAAAGGTTTTTATCTTGCTTCACTTCATCATATTCTTCAGTTCTTATTGCTAAGAAGTTTGCAGTGGAAACTAGGCAGTTTCAGTAGTTTTGTCTGGAGACATCTGGGAAGTTAATGACAGGTTAGATAATAATGGCTTAATTTGGGTATTTGTGGCATCCATGGGGAAGAACTGATTTGTGATGTATTGTCTGTGCTTCTCCTAATATGATCATGGAATGTGGTATTAGAGAAAGTGTTTATCAAATAGCAGAAATTGTGGCAGGTTATCTGTTTTACATGAACAAATGGAGGCAAAACCAGCACTGAAAATGCTACCTAGGGAGAGATAAACTCTTGCCTCTCTACACTTGCAGTTACCTCTGCCTGATAGAAGTTTCTTGCTCTCTTTATGTATGAACACCTGGAGAAAGTCAGTACTCTGTCTTTCTGTATTGCTAATAAGAAAAGGAGAACAGGAGAGTGAAAATGATTATGTGCTCTGGAAGGCCTAATGATGCTGGCAAAAACCCTTGCCTAGACACCTCAGAGGAGCACTCTTACTGCTGCTGTGTAAGTCTCTTAAAGAGGAAGTATGTGTCTGATCTGAAGTTCAGCTGGATGAAAAGGATTACTTGGGATGTAGCCAATGGTCACTTAGAAATGGATTTAGGGAAAAGTGTAATTAAAAGGAAAAGAAACTAAGCTAGTTTTCCATTCCTTACGCAGTCAAAATGACTGATCAACCTGCGCTGCTGCTGCCTGGCCTCCTTAGGTTCATTGTCAAAGGAATAGCCAATTATTTGCTGAGGAGAAAATATTCCTTAGAAAGCAGTTTCATATTCCAGGCATCACATTTGTGACCTAGTTAAAGCTTGCCTATCCATCTTGGAGCTGAAAAGCAAAGGAAATAATCTACTGGATCAGCTGCTTCCTAAATGGAAGGAAGTCTGGTTGTTCAGCACAGCTCTAGAGGAGTTTCCACTCTTGTTTGCTTTGCCAACCCTTTTTCTCTCCTGAGCCCTAGCCACTGTGACTGCTGAACGGCAGGAGTCTTTTTACTGTGATAATTCAATATTGATACAGAGAAAAGGTGGTTCTGTAGTGCATGAGATCTTCACTCACGTTGTCCTTTGCAGCTAGCTTTGAGATGCTGCAAGTCTGCGTCTGTTCAGACATATTTTTACTAATAGAGTAAAAGGAAAAAGGAGATGAAGGAAAAATGGTTGAGAAAAACCAGTTATGTTAGTAACATGGGTGCTGGAAATGGTTCTAGTTTCTCTTTCATCTGAGAGAGAACAAGACCTGAAAATGGTACATGGAGCTAAGGGCTTAAGTCAGATTTATAGGACTAAGCTGGTTGCCAATAGACTGTCACAGAGTAAAATCTAATTGCATTTGCAAACAATGTAGCTCATCAATGAGCGCCAAGAAGACCCAAGTTCTTCACTCCTAGGCTGAAGCCCAGCCTGACCTACCATAACAGATCTGCTCCCAGGTTCAGATTTACTGTGGCTCAGTGCAAAGAAGCAAGGCAAACCCTTGGCTTATTGGAAAACCTGCTTCCAGACACAAATTGAGTTCAATAATTCCTCAACCAATTGTTCTTTCCTTGAATTTACTGCATCTAGTACATATAGAGAGTGGTTTTAAGAGTGCCTCTCTAGCATCTGTCTTACTGGGAGTCAAAGCATTGGATTATATTGTAGATCTTAAGCTAGAATAAAGCAAGCAACAGTTCAGCCAGCTTCAAGGAGGACTTGGTATGTGAGGCTAGTAACACAATTTGATACCCAGGCAAGTTCTTGTTTCATAGATTTCAAACTGTTTTCTGGTTTAGCCTCCTCTCCTTCAAGCCCCACTGACTTTGATTTCCACTGAACTTTCAAATGAAATTAAAGCAGAAAACTAAGGGTAAGGACTAGCACTGAGGACAATTTCCCCATCTCCGTTGTCTGAGAGCTTGAATGCAACAACGCAAGAGGAAGTCACAGCAGAGGAGGGAAGGAAATAACTGTTAATTGAAGAGCTTGTTCTTATTTTAGTACTTGTCAGAGTGAATCAGTGCCTTTGCTAGGTCTCCTGGAAGGCAGCCCTCTTGGCTAGGGCTTGCCTCTACCACTGCTCCCTGCAGAGTGCACAGGATCCATTAAGGAGGTGAAGGACATGTTCTGAGGGAAGCTTCATCCATCCTTTACATGTTTGATATTGCTGCAAGTTTGATAGGAAAGCTGAGTTGGAAATCTTGCTTCTTGTGTTCCTTTTAGAGCAATTTTCTCCCCTATTCCCTTATTCAGATTAAATCACTCTGTCATCCAGAGCGTGGCTCACTACCAGCTGTGACTCCATCACAAGTGAGTATGCATTATGGTTCTGAGGAGTTTTAGCAAAGGTGAATTGTGGTCAGGCATCAGCTTTAGCTTTCCTCAGAAGGCTGGCTTTGTATTCTAGCTTGGCATCCAGCCTACACTGTACCATAGACCTGACAGTATGTGCTCCAGTCTGAGACTATCTAATTGGAATGGTGACTCTCAAAATGGTGAAGTTTACCTTTTTTGTTGAGGTTGCAACTAACAAAATGTAGAATCCTGTGTTTATGTTCAACAAATTCCAAGTTTGTTTAAAATGTTCGGGAAAAATGAAGGCTGGCAGGTCATACTGTGAGATACCAGTTTAGACAGGACAATCCTGTGTATTCTAGCATTCCATTCCCTTTAACATTATGAGCCAGTCTGAAGAAATAACGTCGAAAGCAAATCTTTGACTCATTTCCCTCCTTCCCCTGAGTTCATTTTTAGTATTAAGAAAACTGCCTTTTATGAATGTTTAAGCATGAGAAAACAGCAGGTGAGGTTGTATGGATATTTTAAGTATAATCCTTTGGGTTGTATTTCGCTTCCATGAAGCTATCATAACCCCTGTAAATGTCAGTGGAAATTAGGCATTTATATTAATGGAGGCTTCCCCCACCCCCACCCCCCCTTGTTCTTAAAGGTGGGATTTTTTTGCATTGCCTCAGTGATTCAGAAAGAAGGCAGAATTCCATCAGCATTTCCTTGGAAGGAAGCTTTGCTTGTTTGAGACCTGCCGGCAAGCAGCAATTGTTTAGAGGGGCTCTTTAGAATCTCTTTTGCGCTGAAACAAATTCAAATAATATGCAAAAGTAAAATTAAAGAGTGTATCAATTAACATACAAAAGTAGAACTACAACACGTGTTCAGCTTAACAACTCCTCGGAGGGGCCAGCAGACCATAGAAGGGAAGCAACTGCTACGCATGCAAAGCAAACAGCTCCTTAGGGAGGGGAAAGGAATTGGAAAATAAACTCAAGGTTCCTATTAGAGAACCAAAAGCAAACAAGATTTGAGAGTGAACTTTGCGAGTGAAGGGCAAACCCAGCCTAACACGGTCTTATAAAGCTCTTCTATGCCTGAAAAGCAGTTTGCCTTTGGGTTGCTTTGGCCTGGATAAACACGATGCTGTGTCAGATCTGGATGGGGTTGTTAGTAGGGATGGGCTTCATGCTAGCAACTGAAGATCATAGCTGAGTGTAGATCCTATTATGCTTGGTGTTGTACATCTTCAAAGATGTGCTTATTGCACTCAGCAGCTAATGGACTCATCTCTCCCCAGTCCTCAATTAGAAGCTGTTGCTCATCTAAACCTATGCCTTTCCATGGTGCACAGAGCAGGAAGATCACATTCTTCTGTAACCCTGTAAAAGCAGGAAAAATCTCTGTTTCTGTGTATGCTCCCTCAGAAAATATGGTGAGATGGTGGTGTGGGCTATGACCATCTCTATAAAGGTAACATCTGCCTGTCACAGCCCCAGAGCTATAGAGAAAGGAGGGAGGACTGTGGATGATGCTGAAACGTGGGATGCCTGTGGAATTGCATTGGTGTAAATTCAGCTGTCTGCACCACCTTGTTCCCCAGTGAACTGAATTCTCCCCTGGGGTAGCTCATCCCATCAGTGAAAAAGCAGCTGCTGAATTCAGAGGGATTGTACAAGTTGGGAGCACAGGATGCTTGGCATCGTAAAGTCTTGGGGCAAAGAAAAGGGGAAGAACTTCCCCATTGTGTAGCCAAACCCCAAAGGAAATGCATCAGTGATGGTTTGAACACTAAGTTTGTGACTAAGTGCTTTGAATCAAAGCTTAAATCATTACTGTAGGCAAGGACTGTGTCCATATTTTTATCTCTACCCAATAGATTAATATTCACATGTTCTCTCAAATTTCAATAGATATTTATTGGCTGTTTTGATATTATAGTGTCGTTTCTAGGGATCTTGAAAGGTCTTGTATATCACTATGCAATATATATATACACACAACTTAAACTTTATGCAAGAGATAATTAAAAATGATGCTGCATTTATATTTCCTGCTGACCCCACAGACTGAGGTGTTGTCAGCACTTAGAGCAATGGTGAGGCAAGTCAGCATTTAGGAGAGGGCTCCAAAGGGGCCTGCAGGCAGAAGAGGGGGTAATAGATGTCTTGGGTTCCCCTCTCCCCCTTTGGCACAGTACTTATTGACCATCTGACTTGCATGGTAGTAGTTAACATGTCCTTGCAGGTGAGATGCTGCCTGGTGTGAGGTGGCTTTGAGTCTGTTCTGTGGCTGCTGGATCCAAGCTGGGGCTTGGGAATCTCTAGTAGCTTATGCCCAGAAGGTTGAAAACTGTCCTGGGAGCTGGGAGAGCAAGGACTGTGTCCAGCAACTTCAGTAGCAAATTCTCTTTGCATTAATCACTGCTCAGCCTTGTTTCTTCTCTGCCTTAACAGACTCTACGCTGACCACTTTAGGCCACTACTGATTCAATACACTTTAAGGCTGGGGGGAAGCATCAGACTCTATGTCAGATTTCAGTTTAGGCTATTTGTTTTATTCATTTCTGCCACTTCTAATATCGCAACTCAAATCCTACTTTTCTCTCCCCTTCTGCAGTATGTGATATCTTGTAGCTGGTATAGAAATGGGGTTCCTGTTTTACTTGCAGGTACCTGCAATTCACTGAAAGACTGGAGTGGTCCCTATATGAAAAGTTTGCAGTGGGGTTTAGGATCTGTCTGCTTGAGAAGCACTGTGTATAATGTGTTGTTATTAATATTGCTCATCATGCTGAAATAGTTACCTTTTCCAGATGAATCATCACTGGCATAGCATTATTCAGTATATTGAAACTACCAGAAAATAGTGGTTTTCTAGGAGTAATATTCCCTCAGCACATTAGTTAGTAAATGTCACACACAAATTGCTCATGATTTCCCTTAGATCAAAGGAATATTTCATAACAGGTACAATATGATTTTTTTTTTGCCTTCAAAAAGAATGTGAGTCAGCATGAGATACAGCCTATGGAAGAAGTTGTCTGGGATAAATCAGGTTATTATGAGGGATGTGGAAAAGGATGGACAGCTTCTATTTGAGATCATGTGTGTTGTCCATGGTCTTGAAAGATGAACTATTCCCCTCTGGTGTATAGTACATGAAGGGCAGGTTGAATGTAGTGACAACAGCCGTTCTTGCAAGCAACTCAGGAAAGCTTTCTACTTCATACCCAGTCACACACCAACATACAGCTATTGATTCTGTTGCCTTTTTCTTTCCCTTTTACCCCATCAATAAGCAGTGCTAAATTGTTTGCCCCATTATTTTGTGGGGGGCAACTGAAATGGCAGAATAAACTGTTTTGAGGCTTTAACAATGGGAGTGAAGCTGGATACTGCTGTATCCAATGGTCTTTATAAATGAGGATTTATGAAATGGTTCCAGCCTCTGTGTCTCTGTGTAAAATCCTGGACTACTTCAACACAAGGGTAGGAAGAAAGAACATAGTGTCTGGGTCAAACTACCAGACCTTTGGTCTGGTACAAAGTCTTGATATCCCTATGAATATCTGTGAAAGTGGTGAGGCACTGGCTGTGACTGCCTCATCCCTGGTAGTGTTCAAGGCCAGGCTGGACACACAGGGGCTTGGAGCAAGCTGCTCCAGTAGAAAATGTCCTTGCCCATGGCAGGGGGTTGGAAACTGGATGAGGCTTAAGATTCCTCCCAACCCAAACCAGTCTGGGATTCCGTGATTCTATGAATAAAGAAAAGGTTCAGTGCATTTCATAGGATGAAAAATGAGATGCAGGATTTCTGTGATACAACCTGGCTCAGGACCAAATGGGAGGATGTGTTCACCTTGAGCAGGATCTTTAACATTTGCTCTGGGTGACAATCTTGGCACTTCAGGAGTTTGGGGTTATCACTGCCAAGAAACATGTAGCCACGTTAGTGTCTGCAATGACCAACCAGCAGTGAAAGCAGGTAATCTGACCATCACCTGGGTTTCACAGGTAATGTAAGCACTCATTCATTCAAGGTTGGATGGTGAAAGCATGGCAGTGTGAAATGGAGCCAGCAGTCTGAGACCCAGATCAGCTCCCTCTGCCCCTAGCAAAAACCATCTTCCCACAAAGGTCTTTCAGTTATTAACAGCTGCTTCCAAACTGAAAGCTGCTTTTAAAATTGGAGCATAAAGATAATCTTTTTCCTTCTACTCAAGCCTACCACAAACCTCCGCAGACAGAGCGGAATGGAGAATTAGGGAAAGCAAAATATTCCTTTTTATTTAATCCTGTAGCAAAAATCCATCCCTCTTAAAACCATACAACAAACAGAAAGCGTGTGCTGCTATAGATCTTCTTACTAAAAAGGAGTCTATCCAAGCAATCTGCCCGCCTGCCTTTCTTGCTGCGCTGGTACTTTTCTGAAACTGTGGAGTCTGCATTTTTATTCCTCCTCACACTCTGTATCCAGAGTAAATGATGCCAGACTCTATCAGCTATCTGGACATCTTTCCCATACCATTTTCAATCTTGGCTGGGGGGAGAGAAGGGGGAAGTTATCTGCTTCAGCCTAAACACAGTGGGAAAAAACAATTCCCTACGAGAAAGCAATAGAGATCATCTGAATTTTACATACCTTGGGTGGAGGAAGCATAACTTTACTGTCATTGAAATTACTTCTTCTCCCTTCACATGAAGGGATGTTTGTTGTCAAAGGATCATTTACCAGCCTAAAATGCAGGTAAAGCATAAACACTTCATCTGAAAGCCTGTCAGGGGGAAGCAAGCATGATTGCTTTGCTTATGTCTTAGGGTCTTCCTCCAGCTCCCTTATTTCTTTGCTTTGCTTGTGAAATCCTGACAATGGGATTGTTAGAGCTTCTGTTTGAATAAAAAGAGTCTCAGCTCAATCCTGAGCAGGGCCTGGGAGGTGTGACTGTTATAAGTAGTGATGAGATGTCAGTTGGAGAGGTCATAGAAAACAAAATCCATCTTTTATCTCTTCAGGATATTCTGTAGCTGTGACAGAGCAAGAGATCCTAAGAAAGAAAGTTTAACTTAATTACTTAGCTTATGAAAGTAGAGAGTGTTATGCATCACGTGGAGTATTATTAAACTACTAGGTATAAATAGTGATTTATGTTCCCCTAACACCATGCCATTACTGAAACTCCCAGCTTGTGATCAGCTATAGGTGCCTTAAACCTCTGGGATAGCAGAAACCCTCTCTATTGCCTCATTTTAGCATCAAAAGCCCCTGATTTTTTACTGAAAGGAGAAAAGACGCTTGTGTTTCCCTTTACTTGAGAATAACTTTGGGAAAAGTTGCCTTCCTTGAAGAGAAAAGGTTCTGGAGCCATTCTCAGAGCTCACACGCTTTTATGGCAAGCAGAACCCATTTATCCACGTCACCTTAATATTTAGTTGTTACTTTGCTGATATCAATTAAGGAGGAAACTCATAAAGGTCAGTTAGTGGCCTATAATTCACACAGCCCCAGAAGTTATGATATTATGGGTAACTCCCAGTTAGAACAGCTTGTTTCTTAGCTCGCATCATCACTGATTGGGCTTTGAGCTCTTTTGCTTTTCATTCAGTCCCTGACATTTTAGCCAAAGCGAGTTCTGTCTCATCTTTATGCACAATTCCTAGATGTCATCCTCCCAGAAATCAAGACCGTATTCCTGTTCCCACTGGGAATTGTTACCCATGCTGCCTCATGTTTCATCAACTTCTGTATAAATCCAAATAAACTAGAAATACCCAAGTAATGTTTTCCTGCCTCCTGATGGGCAGGTGGTACAAAATTGAGGAGATGAAAGGCTTTCCTTCCTCTTCAGAAATAGTCATTTAATTCTAGTTTTAGAGGTCAACACCATCTAAATCTACCCAGAGAATTGTACTTTACCCAACACACAGAGAAACAACTGCCAGCATTAGAATGGAACCTTCTGAGTTTTGTACAACTGGGACAAAGCCCTATGGCATAGAGAGTGTTTTCTCCTCCTGGCACAAGGGTGGCTCAGTGGTGTGCAAGGCACTTGATGCATCCATCTTCTGCTGAGTTTTCCAGCCTGTGCCCCAGCAAACGGGCAGTCCTTGTAGTCATTCGCCTCACGCCACATCACTGTCTGGGAGTCCCTCATTTAGCAATTTATGGGCCATGTCAGTGTAATTTAGTGTCTTAATACTGCTGGTCAAGGACCATCAGCATCTTCTAAACCTCCGTTGTCCTTGGTAGGGAATGGAAGCAGAACTCACTTGGAGTCAGCTTTCTGGGCAGCTGAGGGACAGCTGCGTTGAAGGCAGAGCTGATATACATCCTTGGAGATAAAATTATTTCTCTGCTGTAAAAAGAAATAGCTTAAAAGCAGCATTAAAACAGGTAGCGGGAAAGAATGAGGTTTGAAATAGCCACTTTGTGGGGCTCTGCTATTCCCTGGAGGCAGCAGTGCTCAGTTGTGCTGCGGAATAGGAAGATGAGCAGGTAGCAGCTCCTGAGCAGCATTATCCTCAGACCTTGACTGACCAGATGGACAGTCATTTCCATACTCAAGGACAGGGAGAGAAATGAATGCTGAAGTGCTTCCAGCAGCACTTTGGGGTGAAATGTTCATGGGTTTATACTTGGAATGAGCCACTCTTTGAAGGCAAAGAAGTTGTATAAGTGATGCCAGCTTTCTTCATCTGCAAACGAGCCTTTCAGAACTTGCTCTAATATAGCCTGGTTGTGTAGTATAGCAATGAAAAGATACTCCCTTGTAATTTGAAGATCCACTCAGTAGGAAGAGTTAGAAGTGACTTTCTGCTGGTACAAAGAGAGAATACAAGAAGGAACTGTCCAAAAATCCTCATTAAAAGAGAATAGTAGCTTGAATAGGAGATTGTAAGAACAAGTAAGGACACAGTGGACTGGGCATTACCCGAGTGGATGTCTTCTCTTGCAGGGGGAAATGACATTCTCTTTGTGAGGGATTTGGAGGAAGGTTTGCACCTTGTTTTTCTCTCACAGAAAGAAGTGTGTATGCCCTGACGTTAAAGGTCTGTGCTGCAGGACGAGTCCCTCAGTGCTTTCTATCAAGTTCCCAGTGGGAGGCTCTTCCCTCTCAGTGGATATTTACTTGTTTGTTTTCCTAAGTGGGTTTTTGTTCTGTTTGGATGCCAAGTGAGTTTTGCACAGGATGTAACACAGTGGAGGCTCACATGTGACTGCTCCTGGTGATGTCTAATAAAAAACCATAATCATGATTGCCATTATCTGCAACATTCACTGGAGAAGCCTTTTTCTGTCTAATTCCACTACTTACTCCTCGGGTCCTATCTCCT
The DNA here is from genome assembly GCA_002631895.1 of Agapornis roseicollis. Lineage (NCBI taxonomy): Eukaryota > Metazoa > Chordata > Aves > Psittaciformes > Psittacidae > Agapornis > Agapornis roseicollis. The sequence continues at coordinate 73,925 of NDXB01000180.1, forward strand.
GCTGGCACCCATAGAAAGCCCTGGAGGGAATCACTTTGCGAGTTTTCAGAGAGGTTTTTCTCCTGTTGAGCCTTGCTCTTCTTCTGTTGGCTTCTGCAGGGACTCCAAGCCATGGCCATGGAGTGAAACAGTTTGTTTTGCAGCCAGTCTTCTCAAGCTGGGAGTGCAGGGAGGGAAAAGACCGACTCTGGCTTTGAAATTCCCCCTGCACTGAGAACAAGGTGCTTTTTGTGTGTGTTTCTCTTCCAATAGGAAATTCGCAAGGAAAGGAGTGAGGCTCATTTTATCTTGCTGATAGGAGAATATTAAAAACACAGGAGGATGCCTCGTGATGGGTAACCTTCATTGCTCTGAATCTGAAGAGAGGCGAGAGATAAAGTGCCAGTGCCTTTGTCCTATCAGCTGGGCCTGTTTACTCTCCTGTGCAAGTCTGTTGAGGTGTTTAATGACTTTTCCCATTGCCATGGGGACACTGAGACAAGAGAAGCATTCATTTCCAGTCTTTCCTTACTCCTCCCTTTTTCACTCCTCTGCCTCAGTCTTCGATATTCTTCCATGGTGTCTTTGCTGTCCTCATTCATGTATAATGCTTCTATTTGCTGTGTATTTGTTGTAGACACCACCTCTGAGGCAATAGTGCAGGCACCAGTAAGCAAGGGAAGGAAATGGCTCTGTTTTGTGGCAAGAGAGCACAGGGGAAGCATCAGTTGGTGTTGCTGCAGCAGGAATATGGATGTAGAGACAACGCATCCTGGTTTTTGAAGACTTCTCCAGTGCTGCCATGCTCCTGGTGAGCTGGCTGCATTTGCTGAGGGGAGCCCTAGGCTGCCTGAGCTGCTTTGCAGTTTACAAACAGCTCTGTGTTCAAAAGTTCACCAGGATTTATAACGTGGTGGTGCTGAGTGAGTCATCTGAACCCACAGACCTCTCGTGCTAAATCCAAGAGCTGCTACAGCCCGAGGCAAAAGGCCACTTCGGTGAGATGGAGGTTGCAGGAGAGCCATAAAACACACTGCGGACCCCTCTCTTTGGCTGGGAGGATGATGCTGGCTCTCCCCAAGAGGTAGCCTGTGCCATGGGGAGATGTGGGGGCTCTGCCTGCCCTGCAGAACTGTGGCTGCTGCATTGCCCATGGTTGCTCAATTGTGCTCTGCAGCCCAAGGAGCAAAGCAGTGACTGGGACAGCAGGGAGCAAATGAGGTTAGGTACAGAAGTGGGGATGCTGGGAGGTCCTGTGTGTGGGATGCAGTGGCTGGATGTAAAAACCTCATGGTTGTTGTTTCAGCACCCAGCCATGGCTTGCTCTCTGTACTACATGCAGAACAGCACTCAGAAGCAAAATCCAGCCTGTTAAAGGTGCTTTAATTACCTTCTCACTCTTTAGTGGGTACAGGCAAATTGGATGTGTGCGCTCACTTCCTTCACCCACAGACCCCTGGCTTTAGGTCTGCAGATGAGGTCTAATAGTAAATGCTGAAGAGATTTTACTACGAAGGTGTTTTTTTTTCCTGCTAGCTCCCCACACAGCCTTGCTCAGAACTAACAGTGCTAGGGGTATGGAGACAGACTGCTCCAGAGTTAAGCAGCAGGTATGTGGATATTAATTTTCCTGCCTGTGGACTCAGTTTAATAGAAAGATGCTGAGGAGGAGATGGGAAGGGAATAGCCCCTTTGTTCTTGGTGCATGTATCCAAACCAAGCAGCAGAGATACGCAGGACAAGATACAGTGTATTACATAGGGAAAATGTGCATTTTAGTGGTTCCTGACTGCATATCACACCTTGCTCCTCTGGACTTCTATATAGCCATTAATCAAACCATGGCCAGTATTAGAGAAACAAAGCGGAAAACAGCAAAAACATCTTGAGGAAATGGTTACGTGTTCCAAAACCTGCGGTTCTGTCAAAGCCCAAATATTTTGCTGGAGGGAGTCTGTTTCAGTGATAGTTCCAGCTGGGAGCTCTCAGCTCCCGGTTGAAACAAATCGGTTCGCGTTTGTTTTGATATCGCTTCACTATTTTGACAAAATAAAGTGCCAACCACATTTATAACGACAGTTCACGCTGTAATAAATGCAAGTGTCTATGGCTAGTGTTTCGTAATATACTATGCTACTTCACTGTAACCCAAATGGACCGTTTTCCTACTGAAATGTAGTGCTGCCACACAATTGAAATAAAATACTTAAAATAGCAAATAATCTCTAAAATTTTAATTCAATGAGAAATATAGAAATCTTTTCCCTGAGCTGGATATAAAAAGACAATTTTCTATACAATTCATTCTCTCACCCAGGTAATTTTGATTCGGAGAAAGGAGGTGAGAAATAACCTACTTGACAATTCTGAATGAGCTTATTCAACAGATTAGAAACTGATGGAACTTGCTCTTCTGCAAAATTAAGTGATAGAATAAGGCCATATATGTGCATGTGAATATGGGGATGAACGTGTATATAATCAGTTATAGTATTTGACATCAGGATCAGACCCTTTCTGTGCTAAATATTGTGCATTCCCACAACTGAAAACCTCAGATGAGGCAAACAAGATAGAGCGTCATGGCCAAATGCAGATCTGCTTATGAAATGCTATAGACAACCTTTGCTTATGTGAGCTTGCAACAACAGGTAGGAACAGGAAAGATATGGAATCCTTGGCTTTAGCCAAGGTATTGGCATTGAAAAAATCAACTTGGAGGTGCTAAGGGTATTTCCTTTGTCCTTTTAAGAGGTAACAGCAATGTGTAGAGCACTGCAGTGGCCTGAAGTCTCATCAGCTTTGCAGCAGAACAAATAGTGGCTTCACATCACCGTGCTGTGTACCTTAGCCGTGGCATGCCCCTGTGCACATGTTTAGAGGTTGCTGCTCTTTAAAATGAAGCAGGATTTGTGAGCTGGTTCCGCTATCTACCAAAGACCACACTTACTTTACATGTTCTGATTTTCTCATGGCAGGATGGTGACAAAGTTACAAGCCCTTTTCAAAGAGTAATCCCAGCAAACAGTGGAGTACAAAGGTTTCCTAGGAAAGAAAAAGGATGCTGTTACTCCCATGCCTTTTATATAAGCACAAACTTTGTGTATATAAACGAGCTGAGCCAATGTTATTTAAATGTAATTGTCAGGCCCATTGCTGAAAAGACCCTGAGTCAAAACATGAGCTATTTATGCATACACAAAACTAATCCTCAAATGATTAGCTCAAGAATGCATGTCCTGCAAGGAATTGTTAGTAGTAGTTTAATAACAAGAAGCAAAGTCAGGAGCAAACTCTGCTCTTAGTCATTCTGTTAGAGAATGTGCTGCCAGTAATGAAATAATAATTGTGAGTTACACATTTGCTTTATTTATGGATTTATTCTTTATTTCTACTTATTTTTGTTATTGAATATTTAAAATGCTTTAAGGGCATGTAAGATGCAGTAGCAGAGCCCTTGTGCTGCTCAAATCCTGTGCTGTGGAAAAACAGCAGCATCTCCATGTACAGAAGAGGTCAGATCCCCAAGGTCTAGTACCTGCTCAGCAGCAGCCTGGGAGCTGTCTTGATGGAATGATGGTGAGGTTTTGAATCCCACTGGAGTCAAGAGAGGGTCAGAATATGGTCCAAAGGCAGACTGCTTGTCTGGGCTGACAGTGACGCATCCCTTCTGCAGCGCTGCCAGTCCTAAGCATAGCAATATCATGGTGTAAAACACCATATTCCTGAAAAGTCCCAAAGCAAATATCAACATATGAAAGATCATTTTTATTTGGCACACTTGCTTTTGACAATTTAAGAGCTACATTTTTAAGCCTTTCCCTCTCCTCTTATTGAAGGAAGGGGGGCTAAATTTTACTCTTAATTATTTTTGCAAATGAGAAAATCCTTTAAGGCTTTAGCTTAAAAATACCAGGTTATTATAAAACATGTGCCATAAGATCTCTGTGTTGTCTTTTGCCCACATTTGCACCTAAAGTACCCAAATGTATTTGTACTATAGGGTTTCTCAGTTGGATTTTTTCTCTTTTAGAGAGAAAATGAGATAAAATCCATCTGCAAAAATTGATAGGAAACCAGACTTTTTTTCCACCCCTTTTATTCCCCCAGGAGGTTTACAGTCTGATCTCTGTGTGAAAACAAATGGGTGAGGCCAGTAGTCTGCAAGCACTGCTGAATGATGCAATGATGTGGCTTTAAGCAGTAATATTTCATGGCAAATCATCTTGCTTTAAAGCGGAGACAAGATGCTGCTGTTTTTCTGTGGACTGCAAGTGTTTTCTACCTTTTTCACTTTCCTCTTCTAGAAACCTGGTTCAAATCCTACCTCAGGCTTGGTGGCTGCACTTACCTGACTCTGGAAAGTGATTTCAGTCTTGGTAGCATAAGGCACTCAGCTGCAGGTCACTTGCTCAAACGAAAGTCACTTATGGTAGAGAAGAGCAAAAATGTGGGGTTTTGAATTCCAAGCACATGGTAGATATAATCTCAACACTTAATGCTTAAAGGCACAGCAGAGATCTGTGCAGGAGGTCAGGCCTGCTTGCTACAGGGAAAAGCCATGCAGTTGGGTGGCATGGACAAAGAAGTGGTGAATGCTCCATTGCTGGCAGTGTTCAAGGCCAGGTTAGACAGAGCCTTGGGTGACATGGTCTAGGGTGAGGCATCCCTTCCTATTGCACAGGGGTTGGAACTGGGTAATCTTAAGGTCCTTTCTATACCATGTCCATCTTTAAACTCAGAATTGCCTGATAATATAAGGTGGGGAGAGGATCCACAAATATTATCACTGATTCTCTTTCCTTTTCTTCCTCCAATTTGGCCTTTTCTCAACATTATTTTTTTAATGACAAAAACTTTCATCTGCTTCTTAAAACACCTGTAGGCTTTTTTTTTTAATTTCTCTTCAATAATCCATTTTATTTTTAACTACTTCCTTTGTGGAATTACCCAATTGAATAGAATTGGAAGGAGGAAAAGCAGCAGTCATGCCATTTTCTTCTGTGAATATATTTTTATAGAGACAAGCAGCTAAACAGAAAGATTTCAAGAGGAAAAATGCTTAAACAATTTTTAATTTCCATGATGAAAAATAAAACCCCTCATGAAGGGGGGCTGTAGGGATGCTGGGAAGGGACTCTTCATTAGGGACTGTAGTGACAGGACAAGGGGGAACGGGTTCAAACTGAAACAGGGGAGGTTTAGATTGGATCTAAGGAAGAAATTTTTTCCTGTGAGAGTGCTGAGGCACTGGAATGGGTTGGCCAGGGAGGTTGTGAGTGCTCCATGCCTGGCAGTGTTCAAGGCCAGGTTGGATGAAGCCTTGGTTGCCATGGTTTAGTGTGGGGTGTCCCTGGTTATGGCAGGGGGTTGGAATTGGATGATCTTAAGGTCCTTTCCAACCCGAACTATTCTATGATTCTATGATCATAGCCTTCAAACTTCTACTGATGGGTTTCTTAGTGTGGTGCAGGTGGATGATGCCCCAGAAAGGAGATAGAGGCTGCTTTTCTATCAGGTTTGCTTTCCTAAGGCTGTGATTCTTGCAGGGATATTAACCAGGGACAAATCTTCCCAAGCCAAGGTACAGCATCACACAGCTGACTTAAGTGTGTTATGGGTTTATTTTCACTCTCCTCTCAAGTGTCAGATGTAGGCCATCACCTGAGGCAGCAAACCAGACACTGTGTACCGATGACCTTAGCCAGCATTGAGAACCCTGCGAGCTGAGCACACAGCTGTTTTCTGGCTCAGGAATTGTATTGCATTGCTCCAAACCTTCTCCTTTATTATTATTGGTTTTAGATGAACACAAGGGAGGTGTGTTAGGACTGGGCACTCTGGAGCAATAAATTCATGGGGTGCTGCCTGCAGCTGTGGAAGGGAGGAGAGGGCTTGGGTCTGGCAGGAGGAGGGTGAAGCCCCTTCACATTGAGCTCAGCAGTGCTTTGTTGCAGATGGATTCAGCACCAGTAGTTTGTGTGCATATGAAATGTTAATGTACAGACATAGAGAAGCAAGCTCCTCATGGGTGTACCCAGTGCTGTGACACCACTGAAAAGCGTCAGTGCTGTTTTTATCCTTTCCTCAGCTGTCAGTGGGTTTGTTCTGATTTCCCAGGTCTAGGGGTCCTTCACCATCCTGCCCACCCTGAGCAAACTGCTATCACACTTTGCATTGCCTCTGCGTGACTGCTTGCTATTTATCATTCAACTTTGGAAGACAATGAGAGAAAACAACCCCCTAACACTGTGATCTTTATTGTCTCCCACTTCCATCTAACACTATTTATTAGTCTGAAGAGTTGCAGCGTGTTTGGTAACCCGGGTAGAACACATTGATCTTTCCTGCTTTCTGCAAAGAGGGGGAAAAAAGGAGAAGCAGGGGAGGGAGAAGCATTGACTGGCCTGCAATGGTGACTCAGCTGGAACTGCTTGGCAGGGCTGTTACGTGCTCAGGAGAAGCAATTGCGAAGCATGCTTTGAAATGGGACTTGCAGGAGGGCTTCCTTTCAGCCTGGCAGAGCTGTTGCTGTGTTGATTGTCGTGGGTTTTGTGCTGTAGCTTTTGCAAACCTGTCTCGTCTTGAAATAGCCCAAAGGGTTCATTTCACCTCCCGCTCCAGCCAGAAGGGGTCTGAGTATTGGTGTGTGCACGTGTGTGTGTTTTTATCTCCAGCCCTGCAGTGTTTTCCACAGCCGAATGAATGCTTGAACACAAATGCTTAAAAGGTGGGGGTTTTTCTTTAATGCTCCTCTGGTTAAAAAAGAAAAAGGTAAATGGGAACGAAAGCAGAATAGAAGGAAACTGCTCCATGCACAAGGGAAAGAGAAAATGTGAAGAAACAGGATGCTGAAAATGAAATGCCCCAACCCAGCTCCTCTGCAGACAGCAAAGTATCTACATCATAAGCCTTTTTTTTCCTCCCTTTCTCTTTTTTGCTTTTCTTTGGCTTGTAGATGACAAATTGATGGTTAATTGTACTTATTGACAGTCTGCTAGGAGTGAGTCAAGGTCAGTTACAATGATACCCCCATTGAAGGGTCTTTATGCAACCAGAGCAGTATAGAAAGGATGTGGTGGTACAGAAAGCAGGCTGGTTTGCAGCGCTTGTGGGAAGTGGCACTGGCACCATAGCACAGTCCTAAAAGGTCTGGCAGGGGCTTTTTGGTGGCTTCTTGTTGAAAGTCAGCACTGCTGCTTCTCATAGCCATTGCTGTCTTGACACATATACATTTGAATAAGCTTTGGGTCCTGAAGCATCCACCTTTGGCTCCACAGGTTCAGCTTCATGGGTCTATGGGGTTTTTCCTCACCCACCCAAGCATGTCAAAAGGGAGTATCTCACCAGATGCCTCACCCCATCCTTTCCTTCCTTTGACTTTACATAATGAGAATATGCACTATATGCACTATAGTGCTATGTGCTGACATTACCTTATAGGCAGACTTGGCAATGTTTCTTGGATTCAGTTCATGCAGTTACAATACACATCACCGGGAATGAACCCATTACCTGTCCATACAAATTAACAGGAAGAAAGAAATCCTCAAGGATTTCACCTCTGGAGTCAAAGAGCTCCATATAGAGCAAACACACCCTTGAGACACCTGTTTTCCATCACCCCACAGGCTACATGGCTTTAACCTGAAAGAGGGGAGATTGAGATGAGCTCTTAGGCAGAAGCTCTTCCCTGTGGGGGTGCTGAGGCACTGGCACAGGTCCCAGGCTGGGTTGTGATTGGGGTGCTGGGTCTGGGCTGGCTGCTGGTGGCTGCAGGAAGGTATTCCACTAGCCTGGGATTAGGGAGAGAGAAGCATCTCCAACAGTGTTGTCTTGTCTTTCCAGGTTAGTCTCCTCCAGGCCCTACAGAAGCCCTTTGCCATCAAAGGATTTTCCACTGCAGGGAAATCCCTCTGAGACCACTTTGGATGGGGTTACAGCTCCTCTGCATTGCCAAGAGCACTGCCAAGTGACCAGATGGCATTAGAGAACCAGGCCTCGAAATATTGGTCAAAAAGCCCATCTCCTCCTCCCCTTCAATTCCTTATTTGGCTGTTGGCACAGAGAAGACTTCATGTTCCCAGAGCTGGACGCTTGTCAGCATCCTCACTGCTCACCCATCCACCCACATCCATCCTCCACCCCCTGAACAAGCTGCTCAGACTACAGATGCGATGTGTCTTTAGCCATTGAGTACCCATTACAAAGAGATTTGTATTCAAGAGGGGTGAGGTTATGTATTTGTATTGCCTTTCTTTTTTTTTTTGCCTTTTTCTTTAGTGTACCTTGTATTTAATTTGGCAGAAAGCTCTGTTGAAGCTGCTTTACCTTTACTACATTACTATTCAATTGTATTTCCCTTGATGAAAAACTTGGCAGTGTGTTGCTCAGTGACAGATGTGCTAGCTTTGGTTGAATCACCACCACTAGGCTTATTATCAGTTTTACTAATGTTTGCTGTTTTACACTGTAGCAGGTAGGGTGATTCATTCAGTCAAGGCAAACACACAGACATACATATGCATACACAGATTTAGATACAACCCCACACACATACACAGAGGTGAATCAGCCTCAAACGATCCTTCTTTTATGAATCTCTTCACAAGCTGATCCTGAATCCCCTGCCTGTGTGTCTCTTCCTTACTGAGCAGCTATCCATGAGCAAATTATCGCTTCCAAGAGGGGTAGGGCTGCACGGTGTCTGCTATAGTTTCAATCACCAGCACCCAAAACATCCTTAGTAACCACAAACAGCTCTGACAAGTGGTTAAGTCATGTATGCATAAGTTTAATGAAATGCTGCTTCACTTAATTCACATTGTAGACACTTATTATTCAGTCCAGAAGTCCTGAAATTGCTTTTTGCCAATGACTTATCCAGCACTCCCACTGTACATGAAGAGCTTTCCTTGTCTTGCGTGTGTGTGCAGCAGGGATTTGTGACCGTTAAAGTTAATTGTGTGGGTTAAGACAAGTGTGAGCCTCAGCCTGTCTGAACAGACCTGTCTCCCCATCCCCTGCAGTGTAAATCCAATGTTCTGCAAAGGTGTTGCTATCTTAAGGCCTCTGGGGGAAGCAATGCTGCCTGAATATTGAGCCCTACTATTGGTCTGAGCTTTTCCAGCCATCAGCGTGATGCTCTGCATCTCACACCCCACAGATGTTTTGCTGCAGGTTTTCCTTCCACAGGGGCAAATCCTGCTCTGGGATCTCATAACAAGAGCTTTAAATAATATCATTGGCTGTCCTAGTTCTTGAAGGTACCTCTGGTACCTCCCGAATGCAAGTGTCCTAGCTTCAGAGGAGCTCATTGCTAGTCAGTGGACATCTCCCTGCAGGAGATGGAGTTGGTGGTGGATCTGGGAGGAGGATCAATCCAAACGCTTCAGAAATTGCCATCTGTGTTGCAATCCCATTCAGTGCTCCAGAGAAGCTGCTTTATTCATCGTGATTTCTCAACTCACAACGTCAGGGAGCCTGAAGTGTTTGCAGATTGAATTCTATACATCCACACGCCGAAATCTCTGCGGCTTCTTCTGAATTATGTAAAGCCCTGGAGGCTGCAAAACTGGGCCAGGAGTCTCCCAGGAGTAGGTTTCCTTATGACCCTGTACCCTCCAAACTGTTCTGGCCTCCCAGCTTCCAAGGTGGAATTGGGGGTGGAGTGTAGTGATAGAAGGGAAATGTTTAAACTAGGAAAACTTTGGCTTTGTACTTAGGGTTACTTTTAAGGAAAAATATCAGATAGTTTATATACAAACTGCTTGGTTTCTTTAAAACTCACAGGGACAAGTTGTAAAATAATGAACATCTTGCTCTGCAGCGAAACTTTGTCTAATGAATCCTTTGCCTCGTCTGCCTCTGTTTCCATTTGACATCCTGTATTCATTCACAAGGTGTTCCTTTTAATGAAAACAGGGTCACTCTTTCAGCATTTGATGGCCAAGAAGGGAAAAGGTGATAGAACTGCAGCCTTACAGAGTGTGTTATTTCCCCCCCTGCTTCCATAATTGCAAAGAACTTCCATTGATGTCAACAGGACTTAGGCTTGAATAGCAAGAGGAGAATAGGTGACAGATTGGACCATAGGACAAATTGGAGTTCACTCCAGATATTCAGTTTCTTGCATCGATTTTCCACTTTTGCTTGTCACTGTCTTCAGGGACAATAATACCAGTTCACAAGAAGGAAGCATTTGTTCTCTGCTTATAGGTTGATGTCTAACACTTATTAGCAAGTAATATTGATGCTGCATACAGAAACTAAACTTGAGATCTGAACCTTAGCATGCTGCCCTCTGCACAGAAACAGAATAGCAGAAGGTGCCTGCCCTGACAAATATACAGGAAGGGAAGCTTTATAAAGCTTTATATATACATACATCACTTGCAGATAGGGAACTGGGCAGGGAAGAAAGACAAGCTATTTTTTCATGCTATGCATGGGTCATGTGGCAGTCATAGAGCTGAAATCCACATCCCTTTGTGCCTGAGGCTGCAGTTGGAGGAAGAGGAGTATAATTGATCCAGGAGTTTCATGTCTCCTTGGCCTCTAGGGTCATTTTCTTCACTACTTCTCAGAGTAGAGTTATGCAAACAGCGGTGTGCAAACACTTCATGCCATAGATTTTGCTAGCCTTCTGCCTGTCTCTGTGGCCTCCTGTGAAGCCTTTGAGCATTCACCCCATACTGCTGCTCTGTTGAGTCTGTGATCCCTTCCTAACTCCTCTTAGTGTCAAAGGTTGCTCTCACCTTCCTGCCACAAAGCACTACCCCTAGAATGGTTTCCCACTTGAATATGGTAGGATGGGATAGTAAGAACTGTGCCATTGTTTGTTATAGTTCCTATCTACCAAAGTGTGCGTGTGAGGTTGTGGCAGAGAAATCCCATGCTGAAATACCACCCCGTATCTGCTGCTCTGAGGTGCAGAACAGCTCCTCCTGATCTGCCCAAAGGAGACCTATGCTGGGGTTGGTTGCTCATGCAGTGTGTAGCCCAGAAGGTGACAGCTTCTCTCTCTTATCCTCTGTGGCTGACCTATCAGAGCATGATCCTGCAGTGGCAGAATTACAGATCTGTGATTTCTTTCTCCCACTGTATTAAATAGAGAGGGAGTTGTCTTCCTCTGTTGGCCTGCTTGTGAAAGCTGAAGGCTTTTTTCCTAGTTCCTTAGAAACCTGTGGCTGGAGAAGATCATTATTTAGCATAAATCAGCAGAGTTCCTGATCCTGGGCTTAAGAAAAGTAAATGGCAAGGTTTTCCTCTAGAAACAACCTTGAAAAGAGCTTTGAGCAGCACATGACATTGGGGCGGTGGTGAGGGGGGATCACAATTTCCCCTCTGCAAATATTACCCCAAAAAGGAGCAAAAGTCACCAAATTATTCATTATGAATCATTTCCTGACTTCTATGGAAAGGATACAAACACTCTGGCACCTTCAGAAAGCCCCAACATATAGCTCCTGCTAACTGTAATGAGTCTGGAAGCTAATCTATCCAGGAGGTGAGTGTCAGTGCCAATAGGGACACATTAGAGTTCAGCTCCTAGTGACATCCACCTTCTGGGGACACTAAGCCAATTTACCTAATTCCAATGAAATTTCAGTAATAATAGTAAAGGTGGCTAGCTGAGCAGAGGCTGGGGAAGGATTAAAGGCATTTGCATTAATAAATAGAGATGTTATCATGGAGAATTAATGTTCTTTGATATAGATCTTGGCAGCATTAGATGATGCTAGGTACAGTGCCTCATTATCTCTCACAGGTTAAGGGGTCAGCCTGGGACAAGGGAAAGTGATTTATGCAGTATCTTTGTCAGTGATATGAGAATATGTATGAAATAATAAGACTTGCAGAGAACCATTAGTAAAAATCTCCTAGGATGCCGAGGTCTCTCACTGCACTATGTCTCTGTTGCACATCATTCTAGCGCTTTCTTCCTCTGCTGTGTCCCATATCTCTCTCTTCTTACCCTTTTTATATCTCATATTTGGGTTGTTCCTTCCCCTTCCAGTATCTAATAGGCAAATATTAATTCAAAGAGGTGCTTAATGAAGAAAACAAGGCAGGATTCCTTAATTGGAAAATATTCCCCTTTTCTCTCACTCCTTAGGAGAATACTGGCTTGGGAGGTGACATTAAAATGAAAAGGACAAATGAAGAGATGAATGATGAAGGGTTCACTATCAGCTAAACCATAAAGAACAAATGAATGGATATGTGGATCTCTTCTGCCTGGATGGGAATTGAGAATCATGCAGATACACATTGCAAGGGAAATTCAAACCTGCTGCCCTTTGGGTCTTAACTAGCACAGTAACCTACCATTAGCAATGGTCAGCCCTGGGTATGACAGAGAACTCCCTTCCACTCTGAATCCCACAATTTCACATATCTCTGATGTCTTTTTATAGTATCTGAAGGACTTGCTGACAGAGGGAAGGGAGGACTCCAGGCAATGCTGACAATCTCACAGGTGACACAATATCAGCCAGGTTCCTAACCCTGTTTGCAGTAAAGTATATCTAATGGAGTATTGTATACTTTCTGATAGAAAGTGAATCCTTCCAAGCAGCAGTGAAGACCCAGATGTGCACACAGGTGAATCTTGACATTGCCTGAAGCTGAGCATCTCAGGCTGCCAAGTAAAAAACTCTCTGTTAGATGCTGCTCTCCTGCACAATCTTCAAGCACTTCTTAGAAGGGATTTTCTGATTGCTTTTGGTTATTATGTCTCTCCCCTGATCTCATTCAGGAGCTTTTCAGAGAGGGTCACTTCTGCGAAGCAGGGACTATTCATCTCTTGTTGTCTGTGGTGTGAGCAAAGTCATGGGACAAGTAGCAAAGTTATTGATGAGTTGTAGATGCACAATAGAGCAGAGAGGACTGATGAGGATGGCACTGCAGACTACACTTAAGAAGAGGTTGCAGATCAACATTTCAGACAGTAAATGCATCTTGGGAATCACTGCAAAGGGACTCAAACTAATCTTCTTTTTGAAAGCAGCTTTTGGCCAGGACAAGCAAAACAATTTTAATTCCTATATTGTAGGAAAAGCATAATAAAATGGGACCTTTTTAAAGCTTATTTCTCTAAGAAAATGGAGCTTAGTTGAGCGCATTGTCTGGCTGTGTGCTTCTGATTATCATTTGAAAGTGTCCCATTTAAAGAAAAAAAGATGACAGGAAGATGGACTCCTAAAAGCTATTGATTTTTTGCCCATTTTCTATAAAGAAACAAGAGCAGCAAAGAAAGATCTAAATAAGTGAGGGACTCTATTGATGGAAGCCTGAGGCTGAGCTCAGATCCAGAGAAGCCATAGAAAAAAGAGGGGGAAAACAACGGTTGTCACCACTTCCACTGCTGTGGGACATAGGTTTCCCTGAAGTGCACAGAGCTAAGGATGCCCATTAAGGAAACATTCCAGTAATCTCCACTTCTGTACTCAAGAGATACTGGCACAGCAGAGGCCCATTGCAATCTTTCCTTCTCTGTGTTACAGCAAGAAGCCAAGATGGACTTCAAGCACCACCAGCAGGAATTAAGCATTTAATTCTCATTTATATTCTAAGGGAATTGAGCCCTAGAATACACCAGCTGCTTTGAAGCCTTCCCATCCTCTCCCCTCTACAGCACTAGACTTGTCAATATCTTTTGTTACGAAGAATCAGGATAACAGGGTAAAGTTAAGTGTAAATAGGAGTGCAAGGGAAATGGACAGAAGGATTTGGATCAGATGAGATGAAATACCCTCTTTGCACCTTTTCATATTTGATTCTATTTTCTTTCCCTACTTTCCCCCTACGTTTCAAGAGAAATGTGATGCTTTTAAGCAAAACACTCCAACTTCTCTATTTAAAAAGTATCATTCTCTGTGATCACATCCCATTCACTGCTATTTGCCTATCCAAAGGTGTTACTGAAAACTTGCTGTCCAGCCCTATAAAAGTTACCATTTCTGTTAGAGACTGTCCTGGGTCTTTCTTGAGCCTTATTTATGGACTCATTGATTTTCCAAACTGAATGCTGTCAAATTGAGTGCTTTTTACAGTCAGTCAGTGAGGAAAAGGATCATAAAGGAAAATAAGAATGGAGACTATTATAAAGGAAAAAAAGTAGAAGCAAAACACAGGACTGTATAGGAGACAGGAGGCAGAAAAATACAGCAGATTTTGTTACAATATAATGGATGTTTTCAGTTTGGGCCAGTCCATGGAGTTTGGGATTTCTTTGGTTTGTGCACCAGTCCAGTTCATAGGAGATAGAGAACACAGTGTTAGAGTGAATGCAATTACACATTTTGTACCTGTCTTCAGCATAAACCTGTGCGAGAATGAGCACAAGATCAGTAAAAATATGTGTAATGAGCAACCTTCATCGCCTGAGCTAACAGAACTGTACCAGCCCAAAAGAGATCTTTAACTCTGTGTAGTCTGGGTACTGAGGGTGAATGGGAGGGAGTTTCACCAGTATGTATTCCTCCACTATGTCCCCTCTCTCCTAACTGGTTTGCTGCATGATGGAGAGCAGCCTTCCACGGTGGAGGCTAACACCACCTCGAATACTTGCTTCTTGACTACTGAAGCCAAACAGGCCTGGGAAGGAACTGCAGGGCTGTTTTCAGAGATCCTTTGAATACCTGGGAACTTTAAGAGTTAAGAACTTCTGCTTTTAGCATTCCAGTTTTTTACCTGCTATGTTCATGTGTGACGAGCTTGTGCTAAGGACCCAATTACAACTTTATCTCTCTCCCCTCTTCGTTCTCCACTTCTTTTCCCAACTATAACCAGGGATACCTGGAAACAAAGAGTTGTTTGATTCATTCTTCTTCCCCTTCTTTTCTTGTATATTTAATGTTGTAAAAGGCTGTTAGAGATCCATGAAGCAGTGTTCGTAATGGAAGAGAAGTGTTCTATCTGGTTTGAGGAAGATGATGCACATAAACTGAACTTACCTACATCTAAACGTTGCTGTAAATAGCTGAGGAGACAAACATGGTTGATTTTATTACATGCTGCATGCTCCATCTTGCCCCTGGTAGAAGGCAGGAGAGCTTGAGAACTGAGATCAGAAACTTCAGACCAGACTGATCAACAGCTTTCCAGGCTGGAAATAAGTATTTACAATAAAATAGTTAACTTGCTAGCTACTGTATTGCTAACACAAGGAGCATTCACCATGTCCATCCAACTAGTGAGGCAATTCTGCAATGATGATGCATTTAATAACTGCCACCTTAGGAAAGGCTTGCTAATACCAACTGCCTCTGTCATGGGGTGTAGGAAAAAAATTGGGGGGGCAAGGAGGGAGTTTGAAAGATCATAAAGAAATATCTTAGCAAACGAAGCAAGAGCTTGAAAAGCCAAACCACCCCATTAATCCCTTCCTAAAGACAGTTTAATACCCATTAGAAGGTAGCTATAGGGTGCATTTCCCAGCATGGACACACAGAGTCAGCTGGGGAGTTAGAGATGCCAGCTTACTACTGCAGAGACTGACACGAAAGTGAGGAGTCCATTCCCCTTTGGGGTGTAATTTCTTAATATATTAAAAACAAAAAGACACAAAATGTTAAAGATGGCTTAAAAAAAAGCATTACTAATAACTCCCTGGGGTCAAGAGCTCTACCAACACTCATCTATTTCTAACATTGAGCCACAACTACCAGAGTTTTTCACTTTAATATCACTGGTCTCGGTGACTGCAATGTGCTGCCTATATATTAACAAGAGATGCTGACAATTTTGCCCTCTGAGTCTTACAGATATCTACTGTCCCAGAGGAGCGTGCCCTTGCTGAAGGTTTAGACTTAATTTGTTTTTCTCCTTAAACAGAAACACTTTCTCCCAGACATTTCCTAGGCAACAACAGCAGAAACTGTACTTTCCTGCAGAACATTTGTGCTAGGCCTGGTTGGAAAACCTTCAAGTCTCTGTGAAGAGTCGCATCGTGCTGCTGTTCCATACTGTACATGGTGTAGGTATGTGAAAATCCAAATGAAATGTTTCATAACACTTTAAAAAGGGAACCAAGGAAAGCTCCAAAACGTCATGTTCCCAGGATATGCTCTCCAATTGGTTGTGTGTGGTTTTCATTTTGCTAGATGCATGATTTTTTGCTTCAAACCAAAACGGGGGATGCAATCCGTGTGCATACTTTACACTGCCCTCCAGGTTTTGATACAAGCTCCAAATTCTCACTCGGCAGCTTCCAAATCCATGTCATGAAGATATGATCCATTTTCATTTGACAAGAAGTTTGCCTGCTTTTTCAGCAGCCATCTCTCTAAACATCAGCTCTGCTTGCATGAAGCTGCTGAGATCAGGCCTGGGTGAAATGGCATCATTTGAAACCAGAGCTGTCATTCTCACCAGGCTGGTCCATTTTAATGCTGACATTAAACTGCTTTTTTTTAGAATTAAAGATTAGTCATAGGCACCAAACAAAAGAAAATTCCCACCAGACTGAGTTGGAGAGAAAAATTATCATGCATAGTTTAGTGATTTCACTCTTCCTGCTTAATTTTCATGTCAAGGAGATTATCGTTAGACATCTCCATGGACTTTGTCCTCTTAAAATCCTGTTCTGGATATCCTCTACCCTGAAAACATGGAAGTGTGCACTTACTGGGTGCTAGAGATGTGAGAATGCTCAAAGTTGCATCAGACCACAGGACCAAGGGCTTTGTTTCAGATGTCCTCCTCTGGGGAGTGCAGCAGCTCTGCTGGTTCCCATGGGAATCCTAGGCCAGCAAGACCAGGGAGGATCTTTTTCCATAGCTTTTGCCTCTAAGAGGCTCTGAGCAAAGCAGGTAAATATCAACAGGCAACTTGCTTCATGTCCTTCTTTTCCTGAGTGCCTCACTAAAAGGGTCAGGGTTACACTGTCCAGCAAGGTTCCTTGGATCCCCAGCAGTTGTTCTTCTCCAACATGAAGGTTCTTAATGGGCATAATCCATCACATAAGAGACTTGAGGAAATGAGACCACAGAAATGCACCTTCATGACACGTGAAAGCACAGTTGGCTGTTGACAGGGCTGGGGAGTCTTAATAAGAAGGATAGGGGAAAAAAAAAACCTTTATGAGGAATTAATTTCCTGTCTCCATTATGAAGTGCTGGGATGTTCATTTAGCATGCAGGAGGTGGGTGTTAAGATTAGAGCTGTGGAGGAAATGGATATCGGAACGTGCTAAATCTTCCTCAGTGCCAAATCAAGAAGCTCTGAGAACATGCTGATGATCCTTCTTCATCTGAGCCCTCCCTAACAGTATCTTCTAGAAGCAGGAGGCCAGTGGTTCCCATAAAAATCTGTTCTTTCTATGTTCAAAACAATATGTACAGTATGTCATGACACAGAAGAAGAAACTCACAAATGTTACCAATGAGAGAACTTTAAAGCAGTCTTCACAAATCACTCCTTAGCACTTTGGGATTCACTCTATTCAGTTAAACCTGTATTTATAGCTTCCTTTACATTCTCTATTGGATCCAATGCATTTAGTCTTTGGTAAGAAAATAGAAGGAGTGAATGTGTACTAGAGAACTTCTATCTGGACAGAACTCTGCTAATCTGGTCAACAGATTGAGCTCATCTAGCAGCATTAGTCACAATGTGCTTTGAGAAATCTTATTCTAGATCTGATTTAGAGTAGAAAAAGTGTCCTTGTTTTCCTCAGTGAAAAAGAGAAAAGATTCTGGGTTATCTCATGGAAAGCCATTGGCAAGCTTAGAGCTTTAATTTCTGGGTGCTATAAGAAAGCCAAACTCATGCAGGTTGGATGTGGAACCAGGAAAAAGACAACACACAATTGCGCACGAAGTTGATCTTTATGCAGATTTCCAATCACATAGTTTTTCACACCACGTAAGTGACACTCTCTTTGTTGAATAAAACAGGATGCAGAGCTCACACGCTGTGTAGGACAAATGTCACCTTCCATGGGTATGCAGACAGTGCTTTCAGGGACTTTGAGAGCACTCTCGGCTCTTTGTGCACTGGATGCTTTGCACTTCGTAAAACAGTCCCCTTCCACAGTCAGGGCTAGTGCCTGCTTTGACTTTTGCAGGGAAGATTAGATTTCCAACAGCTTTAATGTCATCACACTGCTGCCTTGGACTGTCTTGTCTGTTGATAACATTCACCCACTGGGAAACGTTAGATATATAGGGTGAAAGCTCCTTGAAGCAGAGCACGCTTGTTTCAGAGCGCCTTTATCCAGTGCCTGGCACATTCCTAGGTCTGAGGTACTACTGCAACAGAGATAATAATCAAGGACGTCCACCTTTATAGCTGCTGTACCATCTTGTTGCCATCAAAGCTCCATCCCTTATGTCTCATGCAGTACATTCACTCTTTCTTGTTCTCCCTTTGCAAAGAAAGACATTGTGTTTGGTGTGATAATGTAACTTAAGGTCACATTTTGCCTTCAGCCATTGGCATGTGCAAATGCTGTATGACTAATGAGGCAGTCTCAAATGACTATCCTGCACTGTTTTTCTACAAGACACTTTGTTGTCTTTGCAATCCCTCCTGACAGGTGGTGAAGAGCTGCCTTTCCCCTGGGCTTCTGACTTGAGCTGGAAAACCAATGGCAGTGCAGTTCTGGCCGTAAGGGACTTCTCTCCCCTGCTCTTCCCAAAATGTGCTAAAAGGAAAATATGCCTTTTTGGTTTGTCTGTCTTGCTTTCAATTTGTTTTTCAGGCCCATTTCTTTTCCTTAGGGGACTCTCTTGCCAACTTGGGGAAGCTTTGTTCTTTCGGAGGTTGTCAGATGGTGGCTTGGCCAATTCACACGCCAAGGATGAGACAGACAGAGACGTGGAGAAAATGGGACAACGGCAGGATTGGTGCACAGACACTTCTGAGAGGTTTTCCTCCCTAGCCTGCTCTTTCATGGGCAGAAATGACTCAGCTTGACAACACAGAAAGCTTTCAGACAAGTGAGATTTAAAAATGATGGATTATCACATGCGAGTGATCAATGACTCAGCTCGTCAGTGCTCACTACTTGAACTCTGACCCTTCCTCATCTCCTGTAATGCTTTCTAGCCCTGGGCCGTTGCTGAGGATTGAAGGAGCAAATGGACAATATTTTCAGACACCATGCATACTTTGGGAGTGTGCACTCTAAATGTGTGCTTTAACAATGGTGCTTTCAAAAGGCCCTGCTTTTCAGCAATCGCGGACTGTCTGCTCTGAAAAATCAGGTCTCATTAAGTGCATCTTCAAAACATGAAAGCTATGGAAACCTAACTAACCCCTCTGCTTTCTTTGGAAATATACCTGCAAGGGACTTTTCAGTCATCTTGCCAAGTCTGACCGATGCTTCTGGTGTACACATTGATCCAAACAGGCAGGAAAACTTTCCCTTTCCCCTGTTATAATGTGGTTTGCAAGCTTTCATTCTCATTCCACCTTACAGTTCACTCCCTCCCTGACATCCAAATCCACTCTTCCACATTGCTCTGCACTAGTGAGAGATAAAAAGCACTGATATGATTTTGTTTTGATCGGATGCCTGACCCTTTCTCCTCCTCTCTTTATTTTTGGTACATGTTGAAGGGGATCCATCAAGATAATTTCCTGTTATTAGGTTTGAAGTGTTTTGAATTTGAAATGCCTTTTCACTTAGAAAGAATTGATGTCCATAACTTGTAATGTGTTAGCAGTTTCGTATAGTGCCTGACAGCCCAAACTACATTACGGGTAGCTAATCCCAGTTGCTGAACTCCATTAAAGGCTAGATCATATCTGTTAATACAGCCATCCTGTTTGGGTCATTGTGCTGATGTAAGGAGCACAGCTGTCTGAAGAAAGATTATGATAGGAGAGGACATCTTTATTCTATTTTAAACTGGGAAAATATATGGCAGATACACCAGTCATGGTGGATTAAAGATATGAAAAGGATTTTATGAGCTCTCAGTGTTTTTCATTCTGTTTGTCATTCCTCCATGTTTGGTAAATAAATAAATACATAAATCCAAACCTTGAGGGTAATAGTGAAGACAGAGACTCATATCTGTCCTCCTTATGGTCAGTGTTTTTTGTTATAGCGGGCTAAATACTGTGAGTCCAAAAATCAATTCCCAGCACTGGCACAGATCTGCTACACAGTCCTGGGCCACTTTTTCCTCTTGTATTTTCTCCCACTATTTATATAAACATATATATACTTATATATATATTTGTGTGTATTTATATATATATTAAAATATATATGTTTAAAATTATAAACACAATATGGCAGTGGCTTTCCTATCTTCTTTGTGTGTGCAGTCCCTATTGGACTGGCTGCCCAGTCCCAGCTGGTTTCTCTGTGAACCATCCAAGCAATCTCTAATGCCCCATCTACTAGATCTCAGAGCTGTGTACCATTTTGCCAAGACAATATTGATACCTTATTTCAGTGCTGGCTTTTCAAGGGACGCTCTCCCCCATAGACCATCAATCTCCTTATCTTCCTTCTCCTTACATTATCAGTAACATCCAGGGTTGTAGATCCTCTGCACCTAGAATAACACTTTCATTCTTCATCCTTCTGTGCGTTAAGCTATAGCCGGTGTTCATCTGACTTCCTCATCTAGGTAGAAGCATAAACTGTGTTAGCTCTGTCTCCATCTCGCCACAGCTGCCATGGCTGTTCATGTCTGAGGTTCGTGTCATTGCATTCTGACAGTGCAATGTATTCCTTGTTAAGCTTGGAAAGAAAACAGTCTTAAAAAAAATCACATTAAGCATAGCATGTGTTTCATGCTCCTTTAGCATCTTATCCGGCTACAGAGTGTTGTAATTCCCCTGGCTGCTATTGAATTGCATGTCACACTTTTAAATGTGGTTTGGTACATTCTTTACATGCTCTGTCAGTAGAGTTCTGCCAATAACCTCAGCACATGAGCAATAAGAAAGCAGCTACTGACTGCTTGCTTGCATGCTGAAGTGTGTGGATGTCACAAATGTAGATATGTGCAGCATGGGAGAAAACATCTTCCTGCTGCTGGAGCTGCACAGGAACCAAGGCAGGACTTGTTTTAACTGAGCCACTCATCTGCAATTCTGCCTTTAGCAACAGGTAACAATAGGAGGTGCCTACAAAGGGATGCTTGGGTATGTTAGTTTGAATTAACTTCTAAAGCAAATGAGCTAAAGCTTCTTGTAATGGTCTTAAACATTCTCATATATATATAAAATATATATATATATTTTATATATTCATATATATATATTCATATATAAAAGTATTTTAATTTCAACAGGGTTTGACAAACCCACTTTGAAAGTTCCTTCAAAGGCATGTTTCAGGAGTGTTATCCATGGAGACAGGCAGACTGTGGCTGTCCTTAAACCAGATCAAATCTTAATGATTGTGTCTTTGCTAGGAAACAAGAGACTGTGGAAACCAACCTTTGAAATCCCCAAATTAATGATGGAGTTGGAGTTGACCACTGAGACCAATGGCAAGAAACAGAAGACAACTAGGATCTTTGGGAAAAGATGGGAAGTAAAGGGCTGAAAAGTGCTTACTCTTCAAGAAAGGTGAGGCTAACAGAGATCTAGTATAAGAACAATTACATTTATAGCCTTTAGCCCCTCTTGGGGGAATAGAGTTGTATTTCTGCTTGTCGTCTAACAGAAGCCTCGTTTATTCTGTCTTCCCATACTCCCTTTGAAATTTATTCACCATCTACAGGTGTGCCCAATGTGCCAACACATTGCCTGTAAGTTGGTCGCCTGGGTTTAAAGGAGCCGCATTCAACTCTTCCCTCTTAACTGTATGTTTGATTTGAAGACAAGGTAGAGGGTAGATTTCAGAGCAGCCTTTCAGACATGCACTGGTTCTTTAAACCAAGAAACAACAATCAGAAATGGTTTGCCAAGGAAGCCAGTAAATACTATCCCAAGGAGAGAGAAAGCGGGGTTTTAAACTGAGAACTTGTAGGTTAGCTAGAGCCGTTCTTCAGGGCAACGTCACAGCTGCAGATGCAGTATGGATACTTTGAGGTGCTTGCAAAGATTAATTAGCTGTCTAAGTGGGAACTGAGTTCTGATGAAAGTGTGGCCCTTGTGGGCACTGAGCCTCAGGCTTGGTGAGCTTTGAATAATCTCACCCCAGTGGACCCCATGAATGAACTTCTCTGACCTGAGCTCGTGCATTAGAGAACCTCAGAGCTATTTCAGCACTTCCAGTTCAGGCTCATTCTTTAAAGCCAACAACCTAGTGCTTTCCTAGCTTGCCAAGAAGTGGCAAAAATCCCCTGAGAATTCCCTTTTCAGAGGAAGTTCATCTCGGGTAGGAAGTCTGGATAGACATTAGGCTGTCTGGGTACAGCAGTATGTGGTTTGGTCAGTTGGGAACCCAAAAGGCAACACTTCCCTCTTAGTGATGCTCTCCTGCCCCCTGCCACAACCCAGCCTGCCTGGCCCTAAGCTCTCTTCCCCTTCCTCTCTATAAGGCAGCTCCATGAGCCAGGCGCCATCCCCTCCAGCCTCCCTTCCCTGCTTTCCCCCTTCTTTTAGTTCCCTTTTACCATGCTGCTGACTTAGTGCATTTTGTAAACTTGCAATTTCACGCTGCATTTATTGCCATGGCAACCTAAAGGAGGGAGGGGAGTTCAAAGTAGGGGGAAAAAAGTTAAAAACTCCTCAAAACCTCTTAAATCAGCCTCTTATTTTGTCTTTTACCTGTACCAAGTTGGACATGCATCTACATTAACAGCTGAACAGCAGTGCCTGTAAGCTCCTCTTTAATACCCCCAGGCACTTTAGAGACCTGGATGTTCCAATTACTTGCCCCTTAGAGCTGCCTTCTCCCATCTCTCTCTTTACTGGGTAGCCAAGAGACTGGTACCTTCAGCTGTATCCCCAGACATTCCCTATCTCAGTGCCAGCTTTTACAATGAGTCCTGCTGTCTTTGCAGCTCTAGAAGCAGGCACCAGCTTCCAACAGGCACGATGGCAACGTATGCAGGACTTAGTGGCAGCACTGTTTTACCTTTATCTTTCATCCCTGCAATAGATCCACCAGTGGGGATGATGGAGCACTGGCCTCAGCTTGCTGATGTCCCTCCATCCCCTCCTCTTTCCACTCACCATGGCTAAAGGAGCAGCAGCTCTTAAATGAAAACTTTATGATGAGGAGCTGCTGACACTTTTTCATTGTGAAGATACATGGGGTGGCTGGTAGCTAATGAATGTCAGCACTCAAAAGGATAATCTCTGCTTCTCTCTGATACAATTTAACATCGTATTTCCCTAATTTGAGGCTGATTTAGTCGCTGGGGTATTTGGATGCCTCTTGTATGGTGCCGATAGTTAATTAAACAGATGTTGCAGAGGGAATCATTAATTTTAGTGCTGCAGATGGGAGCGGAATGACTTTGTGAAGTTAATGTTTCAGCAAAACAATAGGCTTCTGTCATCAGTTGGTATAAACCAAGTAAATTAAGAGAACGAGTAGAGTAAAGGAGATGGCTTCCAAAGAACATCAATTACTCATTTTAGAATTATACTTTTCCTGCCATAAATCACCACGGGAGGAGAGGAGGGGAAAAATCTGCAAAAGCTGGGAAGAAGGCAAGAGAGGAATCCCCAGGTTAGCAGCATGCAAGAGAGTTTAACGGTGCTCTTGCTCGAGTGCTGCAGGGCTCCTGGATGAGCACGAAGACTTGAGGGCCAGAGGCGCATAGTAGAGCAAAGGCAGGGCAACTCTGGGGCCAGCAGATGGGGAGAGCACCTGATTGCTACCACAGTGCAACTTCAGGCAAGTCCAGAAACAGTTTCAAGGGCACCTAAAGTCATGTCAATAAGGAGAGATGCCTTTTTCTGTGCGCAAAGAGCAGGTGGGCACAAGCATCTTCCTTCTTTTGGAGGCTGTGAAGCTTTTTTCACTCCAGGCTGGGTATCCCATGCCTCCTGACAGGGTTTCCTAGGACAGCTGGCTGGATTTTCCAAAGCATCTGGGTATGGTGACAGCTTTCTAATCAGAACTTGATATGTTTTGTGACTTTCAGAACCCTCAGGGCCAGTGTAAAAGCCCTTAAACACTTATGGAGAAACTGCTGTAGGGCTGCACCTGCACATCAGACATGGTTGTTTCACCATGGAATTGGAAAAGCTTTAAAAGCTCAAGGTCTTTGTGAGTTTCTTGATGGCATTAAATGCCCCTAATTTCTATTGAACAGAGGTTCCTATTTTTGGACTAAAAACAACAGCGGGGGGGAAAATTCCATCCACTTCTGAACCGTAAAAGAGCAGTGGCAGAAGAGGAGCAGGGAAACAAATGAAGTCCATCTATTGTGTTGGAGTGAAAGTGCTGGTGGCTTGCTTGAGTGCCTCACAATATGAAAATGATGCTTCTTTTTTCAGACAGATGGGTCATTTGAGCACTCAGACATCTATATGAACACGTCTATGTCCATTCATATTATCTTCCTCATATGTGCATGTTTTTCCCTTATTACCAGCTACTTCTTTCTCCAAAACCAATAATCAGTGGTTATTCTCATTTATTTGATAAGGCCAAACAATTTTAGTGCCCAGAAAGTAATTATGAATTTGGCAGTTCTGATTAATAAATCTTTCATGAAGCATGCTCCGTTTTGTCCATAAACAGCATCTTCCAGAGACTCACTGAGAATAGATGAAGAAATAGAAAAGACACAAAGTGCAAAGGCACTGGCAATGAAGTCCTGATCTCAATCTTACATGTGTAAAGTGAATTTCACCACTGGATTCATTTCTTTAGCACTCATTCTGTACTCAACATTTTATTTTAATGGATACTGTACTTCTACCCTTTCTGGCTTTACAATACCATAAATGAGTTAGCTTCAGCTTCCAAATAATGTTTAAGAGCTAATTTCTACCCTCAGACTAATTGCACAGCTTGAAGGCCTTGTCCTGTGTTACAACTGAACTATCATCAACTGAACTAGCATCACATGCTTGCTAAATTGGCCAAACACTGGCTGCTTTCAGTTGGCTAAGAAGAGGTGTCTAGTACATTTTGAGACACCATCAAGTATCCCAGCTAGCTATCAGGATGCGATTGTGCTCTTGGTCCTGTGCTGTTTGTGCCATCCCCATGCAGATGTTTAAGATGCTGTAGGGTCCCTCAGATGGTGCTAGCAATCTTCTTTTCAGCCCACTCAATTGGTCCCCCTAGGCCTTGCAAACAAATCTCTATGGTATAGACTTCAGCAATAGAAACAGGCATCATTCAAAACCAAAGAGAATATATTCAGCACATCTCAAAGTGTCCTGTGGAAAGACATAAAAAAGGCTGTGATTTTTTGCCTGGCAAAGACTGAATATGAGGGTATTGAGAAAGCAGGATCCTGAGACCTGTCTGCTATTGCAATATATTAAACTGAATTGGAGGACTTTGGCTGCTTCCTTTAGGAAATATAATTCTCATTAAAGGCATGAAATTGAGGTCCTTGGAGACCTCAGCTTCGGTCTGCTGAACAATCCAAACATAAGTTTTCAGCAATACCAGCTTCTTGCTGTAAGTGCTTGTGTCTCAACAATATGCCATAGGGATTTGGTGCTTAGCCTGAGTCCTTGGGCTTGTTGTGCTTGCTCACTGGAGCCCCTTCAACTTGAGCTTGCTAGGATGGTTTTCTAACACAGAATTCTCTAGAGGTCTGAATCTCAACCATAAGATTGCCTTTGTTTCTTTCTTCCCAAGCACAGGTCACCAAGCACCTATCAAGGAGTAGCTTTTGGGCTATCCCAGTCCAGCTCAAACAAGGAATAAGGTGTATTGAGGGGTACTAGATCTTACCACAGTTGTGGGAAAGGATATCCACAGTCAGATGCTTTTCTTTTCTCCTCATGTCCTGGATAGCAGATGCTCCCTGGGGTTGCAAATACCCCCAGGCACCAGAGCTCCTCCAAAGCAGGGTGGTTCAATAGCATATTCCCCTAATCTTGTCCTCTTGGATGGTGTCACATTGCCACTTAGTGGCAAGCTTCCTTGGAGCCAACAGGAGCATCTGATGCACAGGGTCCCCCAGAGAGCACACTGGCCCTCCCCTCATCAGGGAGCCTCAGCATCCTGCTGCAATTCCCATTCTCCACACGGCATCACCTGCCAGTGCTGCCTGCCTCTGCAAGAGGCAATTGATTCTCTTCCCCTTTAGAGCCCTAATTAAAAATGCACTGTATTAAACTTGAATGCATTGGAAACAATTAGCTTCCTCTTTTGTCTCCTCATTTGAGTCGGCAACGCGAGGCAGCCAGGTGTCACGTTCAACAAATCTCCATCAAGTGATTTCTGTGGAAGGAAATGAAGTTTGAAGAACTCCTTTGCTGCTCCTGATGCTTTGGCTCTGACCTTCTCCCGCTCTCAGCTTATCTCCATGGAGATGCTCATTTTGCAGATTGGCTCCATCTCCTGCCAGCAGCTGCATCGTATGGAGGCAGAAGGCAGGGGCTTAGGCAGGGAAGTGAGGCTGTTTCAAGGATCCAATGCTGTTCTTTTCAATACAGCACTTTAAAATGGGCAGTGGTATCTGATTCTCCTCCAGGAAGCAGGTTGCACCACTCTGACCTCACCTGCTTAGCCAAGACCCAAAGGACAAATATAGATTGAGCTAGAAGCTTCTGTGGCGTATCTATGCCTTACTGCTAAGTCCTAGAGTGACACTCATGGCCCTAAGAACAGCCCTGCAATTTGTTTTGGAGATGCCTAACCATGTCCATGCTCTTGCTAGAACTGGAAGAAAGAGGGTGATGTGTGCCCTGTCCTATACGCCATGAGAATAACCCTGTGTTCAGGCATGATGTACTGCTGGAGGCACAGTGCTGCACTGCTGGGATCTTGGATGCAGGACTTCCTCCATTAGCAGAGCTGATCATGATGTCTACATTGAAAATAATGCTTGGGAAAGGTAGGAAAGTGCAAAATTTATAATATAAGGTCTGTATCTGCAGAGATCACCTTAAAATGGGAAGCTCAAGTGTCTGCTCTCACCAACCAGCTATGAACCCCATGTAGGGCTGATATCCACAGCTCTCATGAAGTCTGAGGGGAGAATCTGCACCCTCCATAGAGAAAGGAAGCATTAGCAGGACTATGCTCAGTGCACTCAGTAAAAGCCCTGGTTGGGAAATTGCAACAAAGCATTTTTCATCAGAAACTGCTGATTCTTTGAAACAGCCTTTCTGTGAGAATAAAAGGGCAATTTTTCCTCATTTTAAGCAACTCTAAATATTGCGGCAGCTTTAAGTGAAAAAAGAAACTAAGAAAAGCCCTGCTTGGAAGTGGGATTTTTTTTTCCCTCCCCCTTGTTTCAGGTTGTAACTTTATTAGGATGAAAAGCCAAAGAAAATCGAAGCAAATGTTGTAAAAGAGAAAGGAAACTTTTAAGACTGATGTAAAAATAAGATCCATTGATCTGACTTGAGGTATTTTTCCCCGGTGTTTGTTCCTACCATTTATTTTGCTTTAACTTCAAGTACTAAAGAGAAGAAAGGGATGGCAAGATCCCACAAGAAGGGGAGAAGGCTCTCAGACCTGGTTGAGCCTGTGGACCAGGCTGTATGTCTGCAGCAAGCAGCTGTGGTGAATGACAGACCGGAGCTTTGGGTAGCATAGGTAGGATCTGGTTTAGGGCCAGACCATGTCCTTGGCTTGCCTGGGATCACCTGCCAGGATAGCTGGGGTTTAACAGCACTCAGAGGTCCTTACACCAGGCTCAGCTGCAGCTTGTCATGAGATGTGGGAGGAAGGATAAGGTGGTGCCTGAGGCTTTGCCCAGGATTCTTCTGAATTTAAATGCCAGTCCAAGCTGAAGCCAAGGCTCTGCCTAGTGCAGATCACTTGCCAGCCAGATGGCACCTTCTGCAGCTCTTCCACCTTCACCCAGGCTTCAAAGGATGCAGTGAAGGTGTTTACAGGCAAGTGTCTCTTCTTTCTTCCTCCAGTGGTTTCCCAGCCCTGCCTGCAGATTTACATTCATGCAAGTTGAGAGCAGAGCTTGCTCTAAGCTCCAGGGTTCCAGCATCCTCTTTTCTGTTGGCCAGAGCAAGCGTGAATGCTGAGATGAGGCTCTCTCCTAGATGCAGAAACCTCTGTCCTTTTCTCAGCACCACTTATGCTTCCTTCTGCCTTGCTTCTGCTTTCACATCATTCAACACTTTGGATGTTAGAGCACTGCATCATCTCTCCATTGGTCTTACGGAATTGGTGGTGGAAGTAGCAAGGATTTCCCTTGTTTGTTCTGCAATGCTATTTTTGAGATGGAATTTTTTGGTTGCTGCTTTTTACAAAAGATTTACTGAAGAAAGTAAGTTAGAGCTGGAAAAATGCACTGCAAAGGGGAACCTTCATTTCCCACACAGCTTTTGGTGGAATTAACACAAGGAGTAGTACAATAAAAAGCAGACCATGTTCGAATCCTTAGTATGAGTGAGGACGTGATTGGTAAGGAAGGAATGGAACAAAATGCTGGTTTCAGGCCTCAGAGCTAAAGCTCTGAGAGTGAATGGCATATTGTTCCATTGCTGTTTCCCCCTCTCCATCCTGGTGATGAGTGGAGGATGACCGCTCAGGCTCAGCAAGGGGAATATATATGTATGTAGATATGTATGGATTGCATGTGTGTGTGTTTGTAGTGTGAATAAGCTAGAGACATCAGCTTCTCTGGGAATTAAATAGGTGTAAAATGAAGCAAGTCATGTTCTCAACCCTTTTCTTGCCAGCCACATCTGTCAGTCCATCTCCAATAACTAGTCTTACTACTTGGTGTGATTAGTGTCTATAGGGATCAGGGAGAAGGGATCTCATACCATACATCTAAATTAAAGCCTGTTGCTGCTGTGCCAGAAACTGTAACTCTGTCTGCTGTCATTCAGTTATGGCTCCTATAACTTCTGGTTTTCCTGCAATCTCTGGTCCCACATAAAGCTGAGAACATGGCTGCAGTCTTCATCTCCACTAGAAGAATAGTTGTCCCCCTTCCTGACTACCTTTTCACATCAGGACAACATGGGCTGGCACAGAAGAGGTCCTCCTTGTTGAAAATGTGTTGGTGATGGAGTAAATTGAAAGCCAGGAGAGGGAGAGTGGGAGAATGGAGGAGGACTGGGTAAGAAGCTGAAAGATCACACATGAAGAGGTAGAAAGATGCAGAGTTACAGCTCTGACACTGAAGAAATGCTGGCTGGAGAAGCAGCAGAGGGGACCAGGCAGTCCTTGTTAAAGGTCCCTTTGCCTCTTTGTAGGGGAGATAATCTGGAAGATCAGAGCCTGGCAACAGAGCTTGTCTGGATGAGAGTGAGAATAAGTCTTCCTTCCCCTTTAAAGAGCAGAGGGAGCCACAAAGCAACCATATGGAGTTGCAGCAGAGTTTGCCAACACCTTCTGGGTTTTTTTTTGAGGGCCAGATCCAATAAAGGACATAGTTAAACACAGTTTTGCTTTCTTTTTAAGCACCTGAAGTGAATCACATGTTTTTAAAAGGTGGATCTAAAATCTCACTGCTGAAACAGGAATACTAAAGAATGTGAATTCCTGATCATGTTTAGAGAGTCCAAAGACCTCTTCGGAGGGCATTTGCCAAAGCTTTTCTTCCAAAGACCTGAACAGTGTTCCCTCTTTTTGTTTGAAAATGCTATTGCTGTAGTGTGCATGAGACCAGCTCCCTGCTGGAAGTGTTCCTTAGGTAAAGGAAGCCCCTCAGTCCCATTCAGCAGGCAGGATGGAAGGGAGTCACATCAGTCTTCCAGGCAGAGTCACAGTCATGTGCTGCGCTCTGCTGAAGCCAGACCTGTTGTGCAAAGTATACAGGAATTGGGGGTTTCAGTGAGCCCTTGCAAGGAGGACTGAATTAGTGTAAGTCCTGCAGGAAAAGGGAGTTGTGGATTCTGTACTTTACCTCTTTATTGGTTTTGTTAGATAAATATTGAGTTACAAACCATGTCCTTCCACTGAGGAAAGGAAATGAATCCCAAATTCCACCTTCCACCCCCCTTTACCTGGTGTCAGGAGGGACTGCCTATTATTTCACAGAGGCTGCACTAAAGCGAAGAGGACTGTAATCCATTTATCACCAACTACTCCATTTCCTACCCCAAGTAAGAGAGAAGTCAATTAACAAATGAAAACAGAGTACCAAACCACTACTCCATTTAAATCACAACACATCTGTAAAACTGTAGCAGCACAGCAGGAACGGTGTTTTCTTGGATGTGGCTTTAGAAATTACAGGAGAAAGCAATGGAGTCTGGGATTCAACTCTGAAAATGAACCATTATCTTTATGATGAGATCTGCCTTTATGGCTCCATCACTGAGGTTTTTCTGGCTTTGTGGATTTGTCTGCCCAACAGATGTGACAGAGAGGAATATTAGCTTTACAAATGGGGATAAAAATGACATCTACTGAAAGCCAAAGCTGGTTAATGAGGAAGGATTTTGAAAATGTCACTCATCCCATTTCCCACATTTAGTTTCTATTTCCAAGAACTGGTCTCTCGTCTTTCCATTAAAAGTCCATTTTCAACTAAAATTCCTTCAATCTGCTTCTAAGCAAATAATTATTAGTTTCCAAATTAATTGAATTTGTTAGCCAAATTACAGCCCAGCAAAAGGGAAACCACAAAAGTATTTATGACTTTATTTTATCTTTATTAAGACTAACAAGGTTTGAGCAGAAATGGTCTCTTGACAAAGCCATTAAGGGCACAGACAAGATCAGAGTCTGTAATGCATCTGAAAGGGCACAGCAGAAAAGTCAAACGCTCGTCTTCTGGGAGACAGTCAGAGGAAAATTAGGCTGGAATTAAAGGAAAATATAGCAACTGAAAGGACACATCCTGCAAGAGTATTGATGATTATTCATTTTTAAAGAGAAAGCAATAGATCTTGAAAGGGTGGTTTGTGTTTGTGTTGGGTTTTAAGAGTCTGATGGCCATGTGCTGTTTCAAGGCACAGAGAAATTGTGTAAGTGCTCAGGGTAAGGGGCCAGTGGATGCTGCTGCTGGAATGCAGCTTATGGATGTGTCAGATCCCAGGGTTCTCCTGTGGTTTGGGCAAAGCCAGCTGCACCAGCAAGGCTCAATGGTATGTTATGTGGCATCAGCCAGGGTTGGGTATACTGAATCTTCCAATGCCTGAATGCACCAAGCATTTCTGGACAGATTTCTCCAGGAAGAAACGTGCATCCTCTGCTGCCTCCTTGTTTTCAGTGTGCACAGCCTCAGGTTTGAATACATTGGGAAAGTCATCTCAAATCAACAAAGCTGTATTTCCACTGCCGTGTTTCCCAGCCATGCGCTCTCCCCTGGTCCCCCTCTTCCCTTGATGCCCTGTGTATATTTGAGAGGTGACTCAAATGATGTCACCAACTGAATGATGCATGGCCATGAAACCTGCTGATGGGAGCACATTTCTAGGCTCAGAGATGCCATCTACTTAGTCAGCCTGTCTTCAGGGGGGAATTATAACAGCCTGGGGGCTTCCCTGCATCTGACCCCCCTCTTCTCTCTGCACATAAACCAGACTTCTGGGCATCTTTCTGCCGCCTAAGTGTAAAATGGACCAAAATCCAGAGTAAAATTAGAATGGATATCAAGCAAAAGTATGCAAGCCTCCACTTCAAGTGAATCTAAGTCTCTACAGAGCTCAGAAAGCCTTCGATCATCTGCCTAACAAAATAACCAGCAGGTTATTGCCTTTATAATCACAGGAGCTCTCTGCTAGCTGTGGGTGCAGGTCAGTGAGGATGGAGGGTGTTGTGGGAGTATGTAACAGCTCTGTAGGCCCATGGGGGAGCTGGAAATCGGAAGGGATTTGAGGATAGGCATGGGGAGAGGTCTGTGGCTCTGGCAGGCAGGAGGTTAGCTCAGCCAGAAGCAGCCCCTTGTGTGTCTGTCTCCATTTGCTGCCTTGCTCTCTCTGCTGTCTTCCACTCTGAAAGCTCCAGTTCTGCCAGCTATTCAGCAGGCTCCTCTTTTACCAGTCTCAGCTCCTGCCTACTAATGTGTTTCAGGCACAGAAATTTCATTAAGGCTACACTGATGTCCACGGGCTTGAGCCATGGATTTCATCACTAAGTGGGCTTTATTTCAGCCAGCACACTCTAAGGTGGGAGAAAGGAGGGGGTGGGGGTAGAGGAGGTGTACAAAGAAGGAAAAGACGCAAAGAAAACTCCTTTCCATCCATGCAGGCTTGTCCTAATGAAAACAGATGCATAGAGATGAAAATGAACCGATAAAGACCACATTTCACCAGTGCTGTGACAGTGCTTAACACTGCCAGAGATGAGAGTCAGAGATGCTGCCTTGGAAATGCTGCTCATCCCAGCTGCCCTGGGAGGCTCCCAGCTTGCACCCCGGGTGCTGGCTTTAACCTTTCACTTAATTGGAAGCATTTGGAAACTCGATTCTCTCCTTGAGCTTCGTTGAGGGTTTTAATGTGGGGATTATTTAGCCATTAGCTCAGGCTCTCTCTTTTTGTGGATTAGGATTCCAACAAGCTACTTGTCTGATTATCCTCAGTGACATGGATGGACCTGAGCAGCAGAGTTTCAAGCTGGAGCCAGACTCATTTGGGGATGTGGCTGAGTTCTTCCATTCTGGCCTTTGTTTAGATCCCCTGGCACCAAAAAGCAATGCATAATTCTCATCAGTGGCCTCATCTGCCTAGAAAAAGAAGATCAGAAGGGAAGTTTGGACAGCCTGGATACAACAAGGAGAGGATTTTATGTTCCCCCAGTGACAGAAACATCCTTCCAAGCATCTAGCAAGAATCCCAAAGACTCAGGTGAATCTACAGTTCATGTTGTATAGAAACATCAAATGGATGTGCAGGTTTACTCTTAGCTATGGTCTTAGAAAAGGAACCTTCCCTTTCACAGGGAGTCTGCCCTGTATCATCAATTCAGGTGAGGACACTGGATTTTGGTGGTTGTGGCTCTCTGCTGCAGCACAGTGTCTTTATATGAGAAGGGAATATAAATAATATCCTCAGAAACAATGGCAGGTTAGTTGGAGAACCCAAAGCAGATACAGGGTTGAGGGAAGATGGATGCTGGGAAACCAGAAACTCCACTGTGCGGTTTCCTTGTGTGAATGCTCCTGATTCTGCTCCTAGAAAAGCCAGTCTTGATCAATTTTGGAAAGACTTCCTAGAATTTCTCTATATTTTTATTATTGCTATACTGAATTTAAGTCCAATCATGGTTTTCCAAACAGTCCTGGCCAAATAAATCCTTTCCTTCTAGCAGAAGATCTGCTCCAGCATCAGATGTCTTCAGCAGCATCCACAGAGCTCTGTATGTGCCCTATGTGGAGGGCCATGGGTGACAAGGGAGCATCTTCTTCGAAGCTAATAAGAAGAGCACGTAACAAAAGCAGCAGCTGTCATCTTTCCCTTACCCTGAGCCACTGCTTGATGCATCGATCAGATCAAAACATTCTCAGAAGGGTGTTTTTTGGTGAGGGTTTTTCGAAGCAAGTTCTTTGCCCCTCAAATGCTTCCATTTCGAAAGGGAATTTGTAAAACTGAAACAAGTCCTGTAGGTTTGCAACAGAAACAAACCTCATTTTTCCCTCTGAGAGGACATACATTTGGCAATCCGCGCAGCTCATCTGCAAGAGACAGCAGCTTTCTAACCATGCAGCACAAAAGTCTTCCAAAATTGAGACAGCATTAACCCAGTGAATTCAATTTGTTCTTTGTTAGCATAATCCCAGTTGGATTTCCTCAGCTGCAGAGCCCTGCTCATGACCAAACAGTCTCAAACTGGATTTCAGGGCACTGCTGTAAGCAGCATACACCGCTGTGGCTGCGGTCCCTCTTGCAGGCAGGAGGTCCTGAGGTCCTTGTCTCATTTCTCCACTGGAGAGCCTGGCTGCACAGGCAGGGAGCTGGTAGCAGGGCATTTGCTGACAGCCTTCTGCTCTGGGATTACTCACTCCTATTGCTCTGTTTAAGCCTTTTAAATATGCTCACAATAACCCTTGGTTTATCAAGAGTGCTGGAATGGAGGAATGCTGTAAGGCTCCATCATGCTACAGCCACAGTGTCTTGGCAGGGAGAAGAGAGTGAGTTCTGTGGAATACCTAATACAGAGCATAAAAAATCTCCTGATGCCTTTTTCCAGCCAAAAGGCTTTTGCCAATTGTAACTCCATGTCCAGGCCAGTTTGCTGTATCTGGTGTTGAGATTTTATTATCTGATCACACTAACTTTGCTTTATCTGATCAGACTGTTTGTCTGAGGGGTGCCTGCTGCTGATTTATAACCTGAAACAAGAGTTTAACATTCATTGTGTCTCTCTGGGCTCGCTGCTGGGGTGCAAGATCCCTGCAGTGCTACAGCCTTAAACTGCCTGAAGGTGCCACTGTGTCTATTGTTTCTAGTTGGAAACCAAACATGATGTCTGGGGGTCCTGGGTAAGGCATCTCACTAGCTGGGAGGGAGCAAGGGCAGGCAGCAGGGAGGTGATGCTGGAGCTGGAAGCCTACAGGATGCTCTCTGGGGGGGATATGGGAGCATGAGGGAAGGCAGCAGCTTGGCAATGGGCAGCAGAGGACCCTTCACATCTGTTCAGCAGCTCTGGAGAATAGCAAATAAAATCTCTCAGGCTATTCCAGTGCCTGATGCCTGGAATTTACATGATGCTTGACCTTATAAACTATAGTCCTGCTCCCTAAAGGGCCCACAGGGCTCAATTCCTGCATAGCGCTGATTTGCTCTGTTCAACCCCATCATGATTTTGCCTATCTGATGCGTGAGTGCAAGCTGTTGTCTGCAGTCATGGGCCGTGTTAGCACTGATTCTTTCAGCTGCCAAAGCAGAACACCTTTTGGTTGAGATGTTTCCCCTTCATAGACAGACTTCTTAGCAACAAAAGGAGAAGAGGGATGTGGAGAGGAGGAAAAGAAAGGAGCAGAGCAGTGCTTGCTGCTGATGGGAGATTGTCAGACTGTCTCCAGAGCACTGTCTAATGTAACCTGCTTCAGTCATCTTGAGAGAGGTATTTGTCTTGCAACAGTTCTTTCTGGAGGAAAACAAGCTATGATCTCAAGTAGCTCCAAGGTAGGAACCTGATTTCCAATGGAGGCTCGGGTTGTCCAGCAGGGAAGGGAGGACTCTCAAGGCCTATCCTAGCCTGGGAGGCTGTGAGTTCCTTCAGCGTGCAGGAATTCTCTGGCACTGATATAATCCCGGCGTAGTGACATTGAACAACACCAGAAAGAGCAAAGTGAGGCAAAGCTATTTCAGGGTGCTCAACACCAGCATCAGATGTGTTTTCATGCACTTGGTATGTGCGACTGCGTTCAAGCAAAACTGGGGGGGATGACCCTCTGCACCTCTCCTCCTTGATGTGCTGCCTGAGTGCTGTTAGGGTCAGCTTTCTACTGGGCGTCATCTAGAAGAGAGGCTGGGTAGGGATTAGACAAGCAGCAGCAGACCAGAAGAATGTGGTCCTTACAGATACTGCATTTTGAGTTGCTGATGTTTCATAATCAATAGGCTATGTGTGTGTAAAGGTCTCATCTGTAGACGGTTTACCTAGTGACCTTGAATCCCTTCCCAGATTAGGAACACATGCAGGCTCTGGGATGGTTGGATCAGAAGCATAGAAACCTTCTTCTGTGTTTCAAGAGCACTCTGAAGACCTGGGTTCAATGGGGATTTTACCAAGATCACCATCTTTCTGTCCTCTCTTGGAAAAATACAAGTGATGAAGTGGTTTTTCCCTGACCCATAGTTTTAGGAAGATGTGAAGAGCACCCAGGACAACAGGGTTTGTATTTCAGTGTGCAGAACCCTGTGGGGCTGCCTGAACACCAGGGAGAAACTAGATGCTCCTCAATCAGGAAAGACTAGTGGCAGATGTCCTGGATCCAGCAGGATACAAGTCCTTCGAGCTGCCAAGTCATTCTGTCAGTGCCCCCAGCCTTTCAATGGATTTTGTATAATGTTTTGTTACCTTTCTCTGTGCCTCCTATTTTTATTCTCCTTTCCTGGAGCACTTTGATGTGCTTTCTGACTATAGCTCCATGAAGTAAATGGTAATAGCAGTTTGATAAATTAGCTATGTATTAAAGCCTTGTATTAGCTCAGGCTAGTAATTTAACCTGATGCAGGAGATGCTTGCACATGTTATATTCAATAGATAACAACTCTCCCAGCAAGCTGACACTTGTGGGCAGTGCCCTTCCCATAAAGCATCCCTGTGGCAGACCACAGTTCCTTCCTATTTGTCTAACCTCAGGGCACGCCGGGCGAGCTTGTTTCGGCAAACCCTTTTAAGAGGGGAAGAATGGGAAATGAAATATCTCCTTTTTTGTTTTTACTTGCTAGCGGTGAAAGGATATTGATGTGGGGTAGATGGCACATTAAAATCAGAATTATGCTAGGGAATAAAGAAAAAGCCAGGCATAAATTAACACTGTTTGCTCCCTTTGCGGTTTAAGAGAGTTTAGCATTACGCCAGTGCCATATAACATGCAGGAGATGTGTTTGGGGAGCTGCTGGGCCATAAATCACAGGCAGCATTTAAACCGACAAGGCGGCCAGCCACGTAGAGATGGATGGATGTCCAATGGGGGCACAGTCCGAGGGGCAATCATAAATGAGTTAGGAGGAAGCTGGAGTGGGAGGGGGAAATAGGATTTGAGGATTGAAGCCTGAGCACTGAGTGCAGAGCCAAATGCTCGCAGGGTAAGTCAGAGAAGCTGACCTGAACTGCGTGGGGTTTGAGAAGTGCAGGCCTGGGGATGGCAATCCTGTTTTGCTACACTTCAAGATTTCGAAATGACTTGTACGTTTTTCCCCTTCTGAAACAGCAAGGTGTTGTATTCATTTCTCACTAAAAAGGTCAAGTTTTCCATTCTGCTTTCTCCTTCTGATAAGAACTGACCAGAAAACCCAAGGCCTTACACGTTTTTTAGTGGATGTCTTCATCTTATCTGAAGTGTTTATACAAAATCCTTTACCTAAAACACTCTTTGCTAAAAAACTCTGTTAGATGAAGTTCCTTACCTTGTGTTAAAACCCAGTGACAGTGATCTTGAGTGCTGCTGAATTTACCCTAAAGAGGAGGGGTGTCTTTTCTTTACCTTAACCTGTCCATGGGACCCTGCCTGGAGATGCTGCTGTGACTCTGAGCACTGTTCAAAGAGCCCTATTGACTTCACTGGGGTTATTTCAGGAGCAATGTTGTGAAATCACTCTCAGCTTTCCATGCCCTGGAAATCACAGTTCAAATGTGCCTGCAGCCAAGGGAGGAAGTTCTTGTGTGACAGCAGCTCTTTTCAGTGTTTCATTATGCTGTATGGACTGCCACAGAGAGGTTAGTGATATTTTTGGCATGGTCACCATGCACTTTCTCACACTTCCAATAACAAGAAAACAAC
This sequence comes from Agapornis roseicollis, assembly GCA_002631895.1. Lineage (NCBI taxonomy): Eukaryota > Metazoa > Chordata > Aves > Psittaciformes > Psittacidae > Agapornis > Agapornis roseicollis. The sequence goes on from NDXB01000180.1 coordinate 111,286, forward strand.
AAGGGCATTTGCTCTTTAGTGAAGTGTTTCAGTGATGCTCTTTAGAAAGAGGAACTGAAAAAGAGAGTGTGATTCAAGTCAGGCTTGGGATCAATACACAGGCTTGGGGTCAGGGCTGGAGTAACACTGGGGGATGGAGAAATCAGGAAAAGAATGAAGGGGAGGGAATTGAAGGACAAGGGTGGATGGTTCTTCAGAGAAGTGAGGCTTATGGCAGAGCTGGGTGGGTGACAGATGAAATGGGTTCAGGATGGGGACAGCGAAGGTGTCCCTAAATCAGAGCTGGAAGTGTTAGTACAGTATGGGAAACAGCTTAATCCTAGCAGTTGGCAGCCTGAAGGCTCTCAAACTCCAGCACAGCTCTTGGCTTTGAGGTTTTCCCTCCCACAGGAAAGCAACTCCCCTGCTGAAAAGGCAGATGCACAGTAACCTGTTCCAAAACCAGGCTGCTGTCAGGACAAGGTAGCTACCTTAGCAAGGAATGCATCATATCTCCAGAGAGTCCTACCTCTCTGCACAGTGAAAGGCAGAAATGGCTTGAGAGGATGACTAATTCATCAGTAAAGCATTAATTATCCTAATAACTCCATTCATTAACCTCTGAAGTGAGAGGAAGTGGCCCCTTTCCATCTCCAGAGACATTTAGTCCCTTCCAGCTTCAGCGCAGAAGTTCTAGGTGTAGAAAAATAGGTACATGAACCTGCTAAAAGTGGGGCAATCTGGGGAGCGAAGATCCCATAGGCAAGATCATACATAGGGCTGAAATTGCCCACAGGCATCAGTGCAATGTCATTAACATCAGCTGAACTTCTGAGTTACCCAAACATCTATGACTTCAGGTCTGAACGCCACGCTTGCTCTCCAGCACTGGTGTTCTCATAGAGCAGTTGTGCTTGTGATTCTCCAGGTCTATACCCAAAACATAGTCTGTCTTTTGGGCAGCAGAATGTATGGTTTAGTCCCTCTGGGACTGTGAATAACACTGTTTCAGAGCTGGTCTGAAGAAAAGCTTAAGCATGTGCATAAATACTTCTTTGACAAGGAGCTGTACTAGGAAGGTAGTTCACACATGTGACCTGATCTTGCAGTCTCCCCTGGGTCTGTAAAGGCCTGCATTCGTCAAATAAAACTAGCTATGAAGCTTGGAAAAGGATGGAGTCTGTTCTTCAAAGAGGCTATGATGCTGCTCCTGGTTCTGATGCTGGCTAGCTTCCCGTCTGCGCCTGGGTTTTCTTCCATGCAAACTACTTTGCAATCCATTAATTAGAAATGCTGCATGAGAGCTGAAAAATAACGTTATTTCTGGGATGCAGCAGATCCCTGCCCTTGGGAGACACAGTGACTGCTTCCGAGGACACGTGCTGGTGAAATTAAACTTCATGATCCACTCAAGTCATGAACAGATACAGCTTGCAGCTTCCACAGACCTCGGTGATGCAGCTTCAGGTGGGGTTAACACTTTTCACCTCAGTTTCCTCCTAGCTCTTAGTACCTGTGTGTAGAGGTATGAGCCTTTCTTAGGCTCTGCTGATGGAGCAGAGTTCACACTGTCCTTCCTCATGCTTCGTGTTGGCCAAAGAGAATGCAGTGGAAGTCATCCTGCTGTGCTCCCATCATATGCATAGTCCTTCTTGTCACTAACGTCAAAGTGGTATCTCCTGCAAACTGTGTGTCCACACTGTCTGTGATCTCTTGGGCTGGATTCTTCTTGTGTGTTGAGTGCCAGCATCCCCTGCAAGCCCAGCTTGCATGTTGGATTGCTATTGAGTGACTGGAGCTATGACAGATCTCTCCTTAATGTTGGATCTGTACTGGATCCATCCTGGTCCCAAGATCCTTTCCAGAAGCCTTAGCAGAGCTATTCCAGAGTTCAATAATTTCATTTTTCAAAAGCTTTCAATTTCTTTTGACAGGGCTGAAGTGTTTAAAGATGGCAAAGCAAAGGAGATAAATAGATTATTGATCAGACAGGCTTGTAATTCCTTAGTGAATTGGATTTAGCTCCTTCACTAAGATCAGGTCTCTGCCATAAATCTCCCCAGGAGTCGATAAGATGGAGAGCACCTGGTGAGCAGGACTTCTGTTTGTTACCATGGCCACAGGTAGAGACTGGGAGCAAGTCTCCCATAGGAGCAGAGGGCAGGAACTCGGAGCCAGATGCCTCTGCTGAGCCAGCCTTGGCACATGAGTCTTCTGATTGCATCAAAGTGTTAACTGCATCAGAGATTGCGGTCCAGGGCTGCAAAGGCATTGCACACATGGCCTGCATTTGTCATGCTGAGATAATGCCGTGTGCAATCATTGCTATAGTGAGTTATCCTGGCATTAAAAGACAGCTCAGCTGCAGAGGCTGGAGATGGGAGGATGCCCTGGCTTCCTGATGACACCGCAACAGGCTGGAAAATTCCCATCAGGTGCACATGTTGTTCATTCCTTGTCATCTCCAGGCTCTGAATCCAAACACTCAATGTGTGTGCTCAAATCCTGCTGGACTGCAAACTGGAGGCAGCTTCAGAGCCTTCCTGGCTGGGCTGGGCACGGATTCGGACCATGATTAGAAAGACAGAGGGAGCTGCCAGCAGCAAAAGATGCCAAAGCCCTAAACTTCTGTTAACTCCCTGATCTAGCTAACAGTGCCAGGGAATAAAAGCTTGCTGCAGCCCTTTCAGTTTATCTCACGGGTGTGTGTGTGCTGTCTGTGTGTGCCTGGCACCAGCACAGAGTCTGCGGCTGCCGAGAGCTTTATGTGGTTTGTTAGTTGGCTGTAAGGTTAGGGCTTGGAGCCTGGTGTCCATAAAAGCCTTCATGCGCTAAAGTCTTTAGCTAACTGTAGCTCTGGGTCTGAAGATCAGTGGATATCGAGATTGAAGATGCCTAAATGTCTAATACATTGTGTTAGTGCATAGGTCAGTCTATCAGTCCTTCTACATTCTGTTCCTCCTCATCTTCACTGCTAAATTCAGAGCAGAGACAACCATGACTTCCCGATAACCATTCATGAGCAAACCTGCAATCAAGTTTGCCAGCATGTACATAAATGTGCACGAGCATGAACCTACAACATACAAAATGCAGACTTTCTGGACTAAGTTTATTTTCCAGGTAGGTGTACCCTCTCTCCCAGCTCCCATCAGTGCTGCTTTACTCACACAGCTGAAGGGTTTGGGTTGCATGTGGCATTTCCCAAGGAGTTCAGCCGCTCTGCAGAACCTCTGGAGCCGCAGGCCTTAACAAAGTGGGCTGGAGGTCTTCCAAAGCCAGGCTTAGTGGAGAGATTTCCAGTACTTCCTGTCTCCAACTGTGCTGGCAAGAGACAAGATAGCTTTTTTCAGTCTATTTCATTCTCCTTCTGGCGCTGGCTGTGCCCCAGAAGGTAGAGAGACAATGAAAGGGATAAGAGGACGTCAACTGAATCTTTTCACTGTTGAAGAAAGAACCTCAAGTTTGGATTCAGCACAGGGAGTGTGTAAGGGATGATATCTACCCACTTTGTTCACATGTGGAAATAAACAGGCATTTTATTTAGAACCAGTGAGAAATACCTGCTGGTTGCCCATCTTCCATGGAAAACCAACATGAAAACTCCTCTTATTAAAGTTTATTTCTTTTGCTTGGTTTCAAGAGAAAAAATAAGCCACAGATTTGTCATCAAAAGTATTTGGGGGAAAGGGACATGGGGAGTTCTGATGAAAAAGTGCCTTGCGGCTTAAGGTTGAACATTGTATTGATTTTTCTCTTTCAGAACAACTGCAATCCAGGAAGTTATTTCTATGAGAACAGATCTGTTTGCAAACTTTTTATCTAGTCAGAAAATCCACAACCACTGAATCACATTTCCTATCAGGAAAACTTTTAGCAAACATAAGCTACTCAACCAAAACTCATCTTGTCTGACCATTCCCAGAAGCGAGTGAGTGATGCAGAAGAATCTGAGCTACCTATAGCTGCAAATCCAAACCCAGATCCAATTTCCTCATTGTGTACAAATCACAAAGCTGTTGTCTGCTGTAATCCAAGCAATCATTGCTTTCAGCTCTTTTAGCTCACACGGCGGAAAGGCATCTTTGCATCTACCACATTCAAGCCTTCCTGAAGGTTATAGTCAGGATCAGTCAGATAACAAATGCTTTCTGCTTTCTGATGGAGCAGATGAGATGGACTCCAGGACTGAACGGCTCCCTCTTGCAGTTAGTCAGGGGTTAGACTGTTATCATTGGCTTCAGGAAGGGCTCTCCTAGCCCAGATTCCCCTGTCAGCAGCAACAAGGCACAGTGGGAACAATGCTGGCTGGCTAAGGAAGCTGGTGCCTATGAGAAGCCAAAAGGGAAAGGGGCCAGCAGGGATCTTATGCTTGCTCTGGGCAAAGGAGGTGCAAAGGGAGGGAGCAACTGAGATGCTCTGAAGCAGGGATTAAAGTTTGCACATGGGTTGTGTACACTGGCACAAAATTGACATTTACTAACACAAAGGGAAACACTTCTGCCCTTCCAGGCTTCACAGCCTTTTCTGAAGCAATGGCTGAAGGGGCCAGAAGACACCAGCCAGTCAACTGTGATGACCACAGGCTCTGTACGAGCTCCGCAACACTGAACATCAGCACAAAGTGGGACCTGGCTCTCATGTATCTATGGTGGGTATCACACATGGGTGTGAAGAGGTATGTCAGTACTGGATGATGTCAGTGGGGAAAAATCGCTCCTCACTTGGCAGAGTGGCAGCACAAAGCAATGTGAGACCCTGTGCGCTCTCCTGAGTGCTTTGTAAGCAAAGCTGTGCTACAGTGAGAGCTGCCAGGCTGGCTTCCTTTCCCCAGATGGGGTAAATCATCCCCAGTGCTCCGTCCCAACCCATGCACTGTCCAATCCCAGCCATTAACCCTCTCTGCTGCTCCTCAACATGGGAGCCAAAGCAAACTTTCCCTTGCTAACGAGACAGGCTTCCAGTGCCTGCTGATGCCTGGCGCTCCCCAGCTCCCTCCACCATCCCTCACCTCGTTTACATGTCTTCATTTGTCAAGCACCATCTGAACACTTTGTAGGCTGCCTTCTCCCTTGAGCTCCAGAGCTATGAAAAGGTCACCTGCCTGACAGGGAGAGGCGCTGGAAGTAAACTCATGTGTTTTCCTCTATTCAAACATCAGATGTGACGTGGAAAGATGAACCAGCTGCCAGGAACCCACTTGGCATGTACGATGCCATGCAGCACTTTGTCCAGGCCCTGCCTACCTGCCACAGATCATCAGTTGTTCCCGTTTCAAGGCTGTACCTCTCTGTGCTGTCTCAATGTTATGGATGCGTTATTCCTCCTTGGAAGTAGAAACCAGTGGGTGCATACTAAAAACCGCAAAGTGCTTTATAGATGGCCACCCTTTAGATTACCTGGGAGACATGAGATGCCTGTTACTGCAGGTACACACATGGAAGCAAAAGAGGGCTCACAAGATCTCTTCCTCCTCTCAGAAACTCAGGATGCTGAACTGTGATGCTGCCTGGAGAGAAACCCCCATGACAAGCAGTAGCAGCTCCTTGTTTGCCACAAGGGCAGCATACCCAGTTTGAACTGTTATCTTTACACATGCTGTGTAGCTCCAGGGACTATGACCTTGATTTGAAAGGTATTTAATGTCTACAAGGAAGATACAGTCAAAACAATTTCCTTCTACCAAAGTGAAACATAGCAGAAAAAGAAATGAGGAGAAGGAGTGAGAGGAGACTGGGCAGTGGTTCAGTCAGTCCTGTTTTGAGGGAGATGTCTGCTTGGGGCAGCCCTGGGTGCTGAGCTGGCCCTAGGTGCTCAGTTCTGGATGCTGAATCTGAACCATCTCTGAGGATGGCACAGCTGGAAATAGAACAAGAAGCAGAGGATCAGAGGGGATGCAGGCAGGCTGGTGGTAGTTTGGTCATGCTCTCTGCCTCCTTCACAAAGGCAACCCATTTACTGTATTCACAGTTCCTATTTAACACCAGGACGAAGCTTTTTTCCTTTCTAGCAGCTACAGTGACAAGCCTTCCAGCACAGCCCATCCTGGTGGCTTAGAGTAGAAATGGGCAAGGCGAAAAGTGAGTCAAAACAGGTCTGAGACATAACAAGCACCAATCCTGAGATACCTGAAACTTCCTTGCACTGCTCTCTGTAAGATTCATCCATTCCTCCCATGGCAATGGAACCTGGGTCTTGATTCCTGTCCTGTGTCCAGAATATATTTGCAGATGTGACACCTTCTCCACCTAAATCCCTTGCTCCTAGCTGCCCCATCCAGCCTCTTGCTCTTAGCATCTGCTACAGGGAACACCAGGGTGCTTGTTGGATGCTTACGCCAAAGGAAGAGGCTGAGGGCAAATCCACGAGCATACTTTGCTGTGTCCTTCCCTGACCTGTCTAACTCCAGCTTTGTGTCCCCTGGTGCTTATTTACACTACAAGTGCTTTGACTTTTTTGCTTTGTCTTTTCACAATGAGCAGTACCAGTGAAATCTCATCCACACCTGCGGTTCTCAGATGTCACCACAATAAAAACCATCACAATACAGCCATGGGCTTTAAATGCTGTGTCCTCAGGCAGGTGGCATCTACTAATAGGAGATTGATTTAATTCTTTGTTACTGGCTCACCTAGAAGTCCTACATAATAGGGGCATATTGCTAAAGAGGGATTCAGGACCATGTGCAATCACATTTAACCCTTTCATGGTGTTGCTTAGTGGCATTCATGGCCGCTCAGAAATTTGTATTTCAGATGACCAGAAAGCAGACTTTATCCAGGAGAAAAACTCCACTTTTTCAATGTCCGTTTTAATCCCCCAGATGAGAGGAAATATTTTAGCTTCCACAGAACATGAAACTCTGGGAAATATCTATGTCTACTCAACAAAATCAAGAATCTCAACTTTCATTAAAGGTGGAACATCAGCATTTTGAACATTCAGATGTTTAAAACATTCCCTTGGAAAAAATAAATGGAAACATTCCATTTTCAAACTTAAACCAGATATAACAGAAGCAATATTTTCCAGAAGAGAGGCAATATTTGATACCAAGTATTTTGCAATGGACAGAGAATCTGATTAGAACTGGAGAACAGGACAGAGAAAGAGGCGAAGGCATTGAAGAGTCACTTCAGAGCTACAGTTAAAATTTATGAGGATGTAACTTCTAGAGCTGTTCTCTGTTGACTGGAACACACCAAGCAATAGCTGTCATGTCTGATGGCCTATATGAGACCTTCAGCAGTGCATGACTGACTTTTCAGGGTGTGAGAATAACATTGGGTTTTAGCTGACCTGTAGTGAGCCGAGTCCCATAGGCTTTCTCTGTAGCTACTTAACTGCTTGGTTATCCCCGCCTGAGCAGCCTGGCAGAAGTACCCTGAGATGACACTCTCGGGCATTGACTCGAGGGGAAGCTGTTTGCCTGTAAATGTGAATAGGACCCACTTTGTTGAGGCACTGATGAATCATTCCACCTTTTCTTCCTGAATTCCTATACGCAGCCCTGTCTTTTCCCAGGTTAAAAGTAGAAATCTACCCCATCCATGTGGTGGCTATGGTCACCTTGCTGGTCACAGGGACTGGAAGAGCTGGACACATCACACTTTCAAAAATGGGAAGGATCCTGATGGATAGGTGAGTTCCAGAGTGTTTTCTCAATTCATGATTTGGTTTAAGAAGCAATGGGAAAACTGGGGCTACCTGGAGACCCAAAGATGTCCACACAAGCTTCTCAAACGGTCATGCAGATCAAGGCAGATGCACTGTTTGGACATCAGACTTCTCAGACCCACTTTCCCTCTGTAACAGAGACCCTGAGGGTGGCTGTAAGGTGCAAGTTCTCATCCTTCACTCCAAACTAGGTGTAGAGCTTGATGACCCATCCAGCTGCTATCTAAAGCCGAGAGTTTGGGATTCCCACCTGGAGCCCTGAAGCCATTCCATCTATCTCTAAATAGAACAGGGCTTTAAGGGAAACTGGAACTGGAACAAAGCTCTTTCCCCACTGTGGGGCCAGAAGGGTCAATGAAGAAGCAGCTGAGGGTGAAATCAATTAATTCATTCATTACGGAGCTACTGCAGTCACAAAGATATTTCAATTGTGCTTGCTGGGAGGTCCTCATGAGAGATACATCTCATTTTCAGCGAGGTCCCTAAGGGGAGGGCATCATCAGACAATTTCATTCCTGCTGACTAAAGGCAATATAGACATTCTAGAGGAAACATACCCTCATGTCACCTGAAAAGTTACTCCAGAACTGGCAACACTTTGGCTGAAATAAGGTCCCACATCAACCAAGAGAGATTTGTGACAGAAAAAAACCCAAAATCTGCGTAAAGAAGGGGTGGTGAATGCTGTTTCCAGGGTTTATAGAATGAGAAAGTGAGGCTGGGAGTACATTTCCCATGGGCAGAAAAATTTGCTGTCTGGCTTCTGTTGCTAGGAAGGATCTCTGAGGTGGCTCAATACTCACAGGGAAGCCTTTCAAATCCCTTGATCATGATTCCACCAGAAACCATGTGCTCTGGGCTGCAGCCTTTTGTCCCACATTTATCACAATGGCCTGATGGTCATATTGTGCCTGTATTTGTGTCCATACCCGTTGTGTGGCCTCCCTGTACTACATTTGCACCTTTACTCTCTGATTTGTAAGTGAAGTTTAATGAATTTAAGTATAAATTCAGGTCATTTTAAAAGGCTGCAGAGGACTGATGACTGAACAGCTCTTATAACAAGGTACAGTACTTTTTTCATGCACTTTTGTACCCCAAACCACAGTGCAGGATGTTGGCTGCTTAATCGCAGGGATGATTTCAAACCCTTTGCTCCTTACAGAGACATTTTTCAAGAGTCCTACAATCAGTACCTCAAACTCCTCTGAAGATACAGCTATTTATTGCAGGATTTGCCTGGGTAATGTTTCAGGGGGAAAGATGTCATCCTCTCTGAATGTACCATGTTAGCGAGAGAAAAAATGTACCCATCGACAGATGAATAGACAAAAAAAGCCTGCAATTCTTGAGGAAAAAACAGGACTTTTCAATCATTTCTATCTCCCTGACAGTAAAGTTCACCTGCAAAGCAAGGGCAGAGTCTAAACAGCTACAGCATAATCTGAAAAACGCTGAAATGAACAGGGCTATGGAGTAAAAGCACTAAAGTGCTGATGGATCTAGTCCATTCCTTTTATATAGAGAGGATACAGACTGCACAGATAGTCCCTTCCTGGGCTGGGCTGGGCTGAAATCACCAGAGGAGGAATACATCACAAGAGGAAAGGGCTGAAATTCAGGGAAGGTTCAATGACAGCAAAGGAGCTAAGTAATAACTGCTTTTCCTTTCTTGCCTTTCCAAACAGGGATCATTCATAAAACAGAATAAGCTTTCTTAGTTTTGGGGAAAGAAGGAGGTATGGGGATATTGTTTTTACAGTTCTCTGTAAAAAAAGTCCTCATACCTGATGCCAACAAAATGGGAAATTTTATAGGGAGCTTAGTTAAGCAGGGTATTGAGGGGTGTTGTATGAGCCATGCCTAGAAAATTGCTCTGGCTTATGAATGGTGGGAAGAAGAGCAAGGATAAAGACTTAGTAGAGAGTCAGAAACTGCAAGTTTCATGTTTCCATGTCCCACATTCATTTTTTCAAGGCTCTCATACATATATAGAGAGATTTTCTTTGTTCCATCCCCATTTACAATACCCCGCCAGGAACCAAAAGTGCTAGAAATGCTTCTAAGGGATGTCTGCATAGCCAGCTGCCCAATTTCACTGACTTTGATGGCTTCTAGTGGCATTTGCACCCCACCCCCCTCTGTCTGCCATGCTCCAAACCAGACACAGCAAATGACAATGACATGAAGTCAAGGCAAGTGGTCAAAACAAGCCCTTTGATATACAGGGGACTGAAAGGGATTATATTTTTCTATTTTAATATTTTGTTTCATTTTTCAAGGCCTTTTCTTCTTAATATACCTACTTTATAGTGATAGAAGAAAACACATCAAAAGTATGAAGCACAGCTGACTTTAGGGCTGAATAACTCTTAAATGACATGTATCTTCATGTTAAAATCCCAGATGGTCTCCTGCTAAGTCCATCAAATTTACAATATTCAGTGAAATAACTACAGAGGGAAAAAATCTTCTTCTCCCCCACCCCCTGCAACCCTCATCATTTGAAGCTATCTCTGGCCTGATTGCCTCAGGTATTTAGACATTAGTGTCTCCACAAGTGGATGCAGAGCCCCCTTTTCTCCTCCTCACACATTCACACATCCACCCCATTCTTGGGCGATGTGGCCTAGTGTGAGGCGTCCCTGCCCGTGGCAGGGAGGTTGGAACTGGATGATCTTTAGGTCCTTTCCAACCCGAACCATCTTATGATTTTATGACAGCACAGATGCAAAAGGATGCAAACCGTCCTTCCTAGTTCAGCAGCCAATGTGACAGAGCTGAGACCCCTCAGTTATTTAGCTGACCATAACACCAACCTCTCTCTATGACCTTGGGTGCATCCATCTTTCCAAGCCTTAGCTTCTCCAGCTATAAAATGTGGACATCAGCACAGTCATTTCTATTCTTGCAATTCTATCATGATGAAGAAAGCTGTCTTTTGCCTTTCCACCTCCCCATCCTGCTTTACTGAGCAGCATACACACCTCAGGCACCTTGAAGCGTTGCAGATTTGCACCAGGTTGTTTTAAGAGGCACAGAAAGAAACTCAAGGGTTTGGACAGATGATCTTTACCTAACTTTCCTGGTTTAAGTTCTAATTCTCCAGATATATACAGAAGAAAACCAAATGAACCCTCTGAAAAAAAGAGAGAGACTGGTTCTCCACTGCCCCATGCTGAGCCCTTCCTGCATTCCCTGTGTCCTGCTGCTAGGGTCTGCCTGCACAGGAAGACAAGCGGGAGCTGCCTCTGAAAGCCTCAATCCTTCTATTTATTTAAGCAAAGCTTCAGATGGCTGACAGGGATCAGTGTAAAATAAATGATTCCACATGGCAGCACAGTCCTAGCTCCCTCCTTCCTTTTTCTTTTTCTCTTCCATAAGGAAAATGAAATCCCTAAGCTCCAGGTGCTGCTTTCAGAGGGTGGGTGCTTGCTCTGCTTAACTGAACTGTGGTGTCCTCCAACTCCAGAAAACAGATCAATTAAATTAACCTGGAAATTCCTTCTTATTCCAATGTGTTGATACCTTTTCTTAAGGGAGGGGGTTATAAGAAGACTTATTTTCTGCAAGATTTAAACTCTGGTGGGATTCTGCTATGCTGTAAAATCCAGATTAATGTTCATGACATATTCACCAACTACGTGCAGCATTCTCAAAACTGCTTGGCTTTGCAGAAGCATAAACTACAGGAATACAAAGTCTTCCTCCTCATTTTCTTTATTTGCACTTTCAGCTGCCCTAATCCTTTACCTGCTTCTCTCTTCACTCCTTTCTGCTTTGCATTCTTGCCTAGATATGATTGCAGTGATGGAGAGCAGTGGGTGCTTGTGCCTGTCACATGAGGCCAGAAAGCATCACAGGTAGGACAGGTCCTGTAGACATCCCTGGGGCAATGTGATGCTCACTCCAGCAGCATGATCCTGGGGTCTGCAGCACACAACAGCCAGGATAGCCACCAAAACCCAGGCTATGGGAGCTGGGCAGGTGGTTGCATGGTTGGCACCAGCTCCAGAGAGGAGTAGTCTACAGAGGCAGCTCCGTACCCTCATGTCTGTCGGTGCTGTATTTTATGGGAACAAATTGCCTAAGCTAAACCCTACAGCTGATGGCTAAATTAAGGAGCATGAAGCCTGTCAGCACTCAGATAGAGATGCTGGTCACTGGAATAAATTTGGGCAAGCAGAGGAGGTGGGGGAAGAGAGGCAGCATTTTCCTAAGCATTTAATAGGGTTTTTTCCTATCCCATGTAGGACATCTCTGGGCAAGGCAGGACAGCAGCAATGCAATGGCTTGGTATGGGTTACACTTCCATTTTTCCCCATTGAAATCCTCTGCTTTCAACTGCTTTTAATTATGTGGGCTCTGGTTCGTCAGGCTGAACTTCTGTTGCAAGGCAGATTTCGTGAGAGCAGTTTCAGGTAAAGTGAAGCAGAGCACTGCTCCCCCCTCCCCCATCACCACCTTGGAGATCATTCTCGTGTTCTATCCATTTATAAAAATTAAAATGTGTGATAAAAATAGCATGAGGTGATGTCATTACAAATTATCATAATGCATCTGGAAAGAAAAACCTTTGGGGATACTTTGGTGATCTGAAATCTGACACTTTCCTATTTCTTTTGGAGTCCCTGAGTTAGTAATTTTAACCTGCTGCTAACAGTAATGAGGACGTGATTCCTATTTGCAGAAGTCGAGCTCTGATCTGAATAGTGTGTGCAAGTGCAGGAGAGGAGATGGGGGAAAGGTGCGTGGTTATATGTGAGGTTCTTGTCCCCTTTCCTGTACAGGTTTAATGCAGTGTTGGGGTGCAGTCTGACCTCGTCAAGATGTAAATCTGAAGCAGATTCAGCCTCTTGTCACCCCCTCAGCACTACCCAAATTGAACGGAAGGACTGGAAGAAATGAATACAGGATGTCCAGGCAATTTATATCCATCCTGACATGGAGAACATCTCTGCTTCCTTAAGAAGGTCGCATTTTTGTCCTAAGAAATAGCCTACACAGGTAACTGTGTAGTTACCTTTTCATGCTGACTAACTGGGGCCATTCCAATTGAGGATAATAAACGATATAAGGGACAATATAAGCGGTGCTATAAATAATAATGCTGCAATTCCACTGATGGCTTATGGTGGCATTATAAATGATGGGAGCAAAGTCAGGAGGTCTCTTCATACCACCAGAGCCTCATGGTAGAATTATAGATCTAATTTAAGTGCATTTGGGGGGTAAATTATTTATTAAAGTGTAAAGCTTATGGAGATAAATGTTCAAGGAGTCAGACTCCTGGACCAGGTGAGCATTCCTGGTCCTAATAATTACAGGTGGAATTTTCCCCCTGGCAAAAGGGCTAGATCGAGCTTTTAGCAACATTTCAGGTATAAACAAGCCCTGGAGGACACTCTTTGCACAGGGGTGCAATCTCTAGAATTACAATGAAATGGGCTCCTTGTACAGGTGATCAATCGTGAGCACCGATTGCTCATACATCCATTTCAATCATTAAGCCAGAGTTAGGAGATGAGAGCAAGAAGAAACATTTCTCAGGCTGATGAAAACCCATTGATATTGGTTGCTATCTTCCAACTTTTGATTGAAGTTTTCCTGCATTACAGCCTCCAAGTGGAGCTCTGGTGCTGGGATTTTCACCTCTTACTGCATATTTAATTCTGATTTCAGTCATGACTTGTCACTGTTGCTAAATTAGGGAAACACAGGAAAAGCACACTTATATAGACACCTTGATATATCTAATCTTCAAGGTATAGTGACCTCTCCACACCAACCTGGCTGATCTCTACGTGGCCAGAGCACACAGATCCCAAAAGGCCAAGCTCATGGAGGCATTACCATATATAACATGAAGTCTGCCTTTAGCATAGGGAATAGAGGAAAACTCACTTTATAATCCCTCTGAAGACTGCATTTTCTGGAGTATTCTGCAACATTAAAGTTGTCCATGGAGCAGGATTCTTCAGCACTGTCTTGTGCCATTGGGCTGCAGTAAGGATAAATACATTAAGATGAGGCATTAAGATCCTGTGGTAATTAGGAGCTACATAAGTAACTTAGATATAGAATGAAGCAACTAATAATGCATGAATGTAAAGCCTTAAGAGGTTTGCTTCGTATAAAGCACCCAGCTATTCGGTGGCTTAGCTCAATTCTCTGAAGCTGTGAATTCAGGCTGAAAATCATAGGAGGATATGCTCTTTTAGTGAGGGCTGGGCTTTCTTTTTCATCGTCATACTTAAAATATTGCTGAGGCCACTTTTTTTGCCTATAGGCAGTGTTTTTCCTCTAGCTTCCAGCCTAGTGAATGTTGAAAGGCAGGGCAGAATGTGTTGTAGAAAGAAGTAAAATTAGGCAGAGGGCTTGGGGGAAGGTTCTGATTAAGGGAGTGTATCTAATGGCCAAACCAGGGAGATGGAATCAGTACTCCTGCCACTAATTCACTGTGTAACCTTGTGTCTTTTGCTAAGCTTTTTTGTGCTCTATTTTCCTCGTCAGTAAAATGAGTATTATAACAGTTACCTTCCTGATAAGGGTTTCAGTTAATCAATTTCTAAAGCCCTTAAGTACAGAGAGACACAAGATATCATATCAACAAAGTCCAGCGTTTATCTGCGGCTGGATGTTCTCTGAACTGCACAATCTATAAATGAATAGAACCTGATCTGTATAAACCAGAAAAACTCCTATCGACTTTGATGAATAAACACTATTTCTTGCAAATAATACCTGTGTGGTTTTGTCACAGGCAGGATTTGCTGCTTAAAACTGTGTTTGAAAAGCAACTTCAAAAGGTTTCAGGTGGGTTGGTGGAATTAAACTCCCCTGATGACTGAATTGCTTGCACAGTTTGCCTGTCCTTTTCCTTAGAGTAACTTGAGTCAGTCTTCATGCTGCTCGTGGTTAACAGTAGACAGAAAAAGTACCACGTTTGGTTTTGCTCAAAATCCTGATTTTTTGCCAAGGAAAAAGGAGGAGGAAATAATGAACTTTTGATGGGTGCTTTTCAAACAATAGAATACTAAATTATGGTCTGGGGATGAAGATCGTTTCTTTACAAGAGGCAACTAAGGAGCTTAGCTTTTTCTAGCCAAGCAAAATGGAAAGCTGAGAAAGGGGAGGTAATTGTTGCATATAAGTAGATTGGGGCATAACAGTGGGGAAGGAAAAGAGCTATTAAATCAAAGGCACAATGCTGAAAGAAGAACAAATGGGTATAAACAGACCATTAATAAATTCAGGCAGTTAATTAGAAGAATATGCTCAAATATCATAACAGCTGGATTATAAGCAGCATTTAGATAGGAATTGGCATACGCATGTGTAGTAGCTAAGCTGGCTATAGGATGGAGCCACTCTCACACTGCAAGTGGCACAGGCAGAGGAGTGGATTTGAATCCAACTCCATACCTTTCTCATGCTTGTGTAAGTCAATTGATTTTTAGTATTTCCTTCAGTTTACTATGTTTCCAGGCAAATGAAGAGAATAACCTCCCTTCTTCTGACTGATACATATCATGGCTGGATCTTAAACTGAGGAGCTAGCTGTCCCATCACCGTTGGTCATATAGATCCTTCTTTGCTCCACAGTCAAGTGTTCTTATGGCCTTCCCTCACTTCTCTGCTCTTACTGGTCAATCCTTATTTCCTTGTAACCCAAACTGTTGCAGCTCTGTCATTCATTAAGTAAAGACATACAGCTGGTTACAAGCCACAGCACAAGGGGAGCAGCTTCAATTTAAGATGTGCTTGTTTCTTTTCTTGCCTTGCTCATTTAGGGCTGCAATGGCTTTCACCACAACAGCTCCCAACCTGCCTGAGTCCCAGCAGTTTGACACTTTAATAATGTAAAAGATTTACTTCCCCGAAGTGCATCTGAGCAGATTTATTATGAATGTTTGTGACGTGTTCTTCTAAAGAGCTTCTCTGATGTTTGTTCTTCATTAGAGTTCACCACTCAAGTCAGTACAGAGTGATAAAAGGAAGGTAAGTGCATTTTCTTGAAGCTTATCGTGGAAGCCAAGCCTATTAAGATGGGCTGATATTAGGGGTCTCTGTTTACTTAGGATGAAGAATATGCAGCCTAAGAAGATACCTTAAGAAGGTGTTAAGTTCTCCCTTTAGAGCTCCTGGCTCGAAATTTCCCTACCTTGTTGGATGCACATCTGTTTCAGCTCTGGTTTGTCCATCACTCTTACACTCCTCTCCCTTTCTGAGGAGTCTGTTTTTCACATTTAAACACACACCACTCAGGTTAAGCAGCAAATCAATCCTGCATTCCCTGTCCTGTCATATGGGAATCTCTCTGGAGCTTACACTGAGGGCTACAGCTTCCCCCCTGACCTGTGAATTCTCTCCTGCTGTGGTGGGGACTGAGCACTGGTCCCTCATCCACTAAAAGAAGAAGAATCCAGCCTCATTTTTCACTGGCAGTGACTGGAATGACCAATCCACTGCCTGCTGAGGAGTGAAAGGTCAGGCCAGGTCCACTCTGTGGCTACTTGTTTTTCTCCACAGTGACCAATTTCAGACTGTAATAGAAGCATCAATAATGTCTCTGTCTTCTCTGACTGCTG
Organism: Agapornis roseicollis; assembly: GCA_002631895.1. Lineage (NCBI taxonomy): Eukaryota > Metazoa > Chordata > Aves > Psittaciformes > Psittacidae > Agapornis > Agapornis roseicollis. The sequence continues at coordinate 127,533 of NDXB01000180.1, forward strand.
CTGCTTCTCTTTTTTTTCCTCCCTATTGATTGAAATATTGCAGCCTCCATTTGTCAGCTCAGCCCCTGTGAGGCAGGCTGAGGCATTCACTCACAGCACATGTCTTTCCCCATGAGTAAAATGTGAGGAGCTGAACTACTTTGGGATCCTGGAGGTGTTGACCACAGATTGCAACTCGTAATCTCCCTGGCACACACTCTTTTGTGGCTGAGGGCTGAGTCTGCAGGGCTCTGGGGAGTCACCTGGCAGCCAAAAGCTAACGGGTCTGCATGCTTAGAAGCAGCAGAGGAAAGAGCCTCTCCAAGGGCTGGGCACTGTCCTGGTTCAATAGGTTCAGCTCCTGCTGCTAGAGCTCCAGATGAAGCAGAGAGCAAGAAGGAGACTTAAGGACAGGGGCTGTGTGGTCCTCAGAGCCATCCTAGCTGTGTCCCTGTAAAGCATCATCTAGTAGGAATTGAATGAAAACCAAATCTCCCTTCTGTCTTAGTGGAAAACTCTCAGAGAGCTTCATCAGAGGTCATGCTTCTTCCCTGTGGCTAGGTTCAGCCTAACTACATACCTCAGCCATGAACTTTATCCATTGAACATCATGGCTTGTTTTTCTCAGGGTAAATTGAAGTTCAGAGCTGCACTTGTGGTTTTGTTGCATCCACAGGCTGGGACTTGTGAGTTTTAAGCTCTCACCCCTGAGCCATCCTTTCTCCTTACACAGAGACAAGGAAACTGGAGAGTATATTCTCAGTCTCTTCTAGTTTCCACCGGATTGATGCAGTGGTAGGCAGGAGACAGACCTCATTTCCCACTGTTTTCCTGAACTGCTGACTAATTCTAGTTTCTGCAGCATCTCAGCCCCCAACATACTGCAGATCACCTTTTAACTGCCCCCACAGCCTTATCATACACCTCTATGGCATCTTATTGTTGGCTTGGTCATATTTGGGGTGCATGTAAGGCATGATACTGATTTCTGCTGCACTACTGCCCTATAGACCATATGTAGCCCATCAGAGTCCTTATTTTAGAATACAGTTAGTGCTCCTTGCAACTGCTGCTTTCTGTTGACAGAAATTCAGTTGTTTGAAACAAGTTGTTGGTGAAATTCAGATGTTTTAAACAAATCTATTTCTTTGAGCACATGCTTCTGTTTTGTGGTTTAAAATTGCTGAAGTTAATTGATATTCAAGAGAGGTTATTCAATGGTAATGCATTCCTAAACAATGTCACTGTTTGTTTGAGAAATTCAAACCTTAATTTAAATTAAACTGCAAACAAGGGAAAGATGTTGTATGAGTAAGGATCGGGAAAGCAGTGTGGAACTCTGACTGGAGTAATGTTGGACCTGCATCTGTATGGGAAGTGCATATTAAGATAAGGAGAATCAAAACCATTCCAGGTCCTGTTTTCAAGTTCATCTCAGAGTTTTTCCCCTTTAGTAAGAGGAGAAGACAGTCTAGTGGTCACCTGAGTCTTCAGAAGCCTCTGACAGCTCTCTTCTCCATCAGCCATCTCTTGTGACTCTGGCTGGATCTCACTGGGGCATTTGACGATCTGGATCTGGAGGTGATGGCACTCCTATCCCACGTAATGCTTGCTGGGATTAAAATTGGTCCATTTTGGCTGGGAAAAATGCAACTGTATTTTCCCAATACTACACATACCACTTCCATCAGGATATATTTCTTGGATAGAATGTGTCCATTTCTGAGATGTTTCTCTTTACTAATAAATCTCTTCTTTATAAGTAGATGAAACAGGTTGTAAGCCTGGGTCAGCAAGGCAGGCTGCAGCAGTAGATAGAGCAGTAAATTAAAACCTAAATGACCTGAGTTTAAGTTTCTGTACTGCTACAGATCTCTGTAATCTTGAATAAGCCACCTCTTCTCTCCATCTGTTTTCCTGCGCCATGGGACTGTCAACACTTTCTTGCTCATGAGATTTTCAGAGCATATATACACTAAATGTGTGGAGGTACTCAAATGCAGTGGTAATGAGGGTCATCTAAATACTGTACTTAGATATGTAAGGATGATTATTCTCCATCTCCTTTATCCCTGCATGACAAAAATGCTTCCAGAAACCATTATATACAACACATAAGCCAGCAACAGCAGGAAAGTAATTCCCTGTCCTCAGCTACTTTTTGTATATGAATGAGGTGTATATTTGGCATGAGGGTGGTTATCTTATCACAGAACCTTTCTCTACATATTAGTAAATAGAGTCTATTTTGCATGAGTCTGTTCATCACACCAGCCCAATAACATTAACAAGAAAAATCTATAGCTATTTCTGGTGAAGGAAAATCAAATTTCCTCTGGGAGATTATTGGCAATAGAAGAGTCAGAATGACTTTAATCCTGTCCAGTACAGAGAATTCCCTGTAGCTTCAACATGTTAGGCTTTTGTTTTTCAGAAGTTTATCTTTAGTTCCCAGTAGGCCACAGTAAACTTGATTTGGTGGAATTGGAGCCCTGACATTGCTTCTAACACAGTCTCTGTATCAGATACAAATGACAGGGTTTTTTTTTTTCCTTAGGAGTGCAAAGCAATCAGATTGTTCCTTAAAATGAACATGAAAGCCTGAGTTGTCTGAATCAGTTTTTATTATATAGCAAAACATGTTTTTTATTTATTTATAGAGAGACTATCAGAAGTAGAACTCCTTACCTTTACATCTGGCACCAAATGACCAGTTATAAGTTCTGTTCTTTCATGCCTCAGTTTCCCAGTATTCAAACCCCCACTTAGTATTTATGCCCTATCTATACAATGCTATATTCTATTATAGTTTATTTAAGCACTAAAATATTTTTTTAAAGCAAATGATTAAAAGCTGATAGTAAGAAATACTTTTCTTACATAGCACATAATTAACTTGTGGCATTCAATGCCACAGACATTATTGAAGCCAAGAGCTTTGGAGGATTCACAAAAGGATTAGAGATTCATATGAATAATGAGAAATTCTATTAGAGAAAATAAAAAATGTATGAAGGATGGAGAACTTCACGCTTTGGGGTATAAAACAGCTGCTAATTGATGAGGGCTAGGACAGAAACATGTGCCTACAGGCAGGATGTCCCGTGATGGTTTGTTATAGGCCTGGTTGAGCAGTACTGGGAGGGATTGCTGGGCTGCCTGAGGCTCTGCCCTGCTGCAGCACAGCAACTCCCATCTAAAGATAACAACTGAAATAAAACCCCAAAGGTCCAGCCAAGCCAGCTATGGCTGGGCCATAGTATTCTGGTAGTCCATAACACAATCAAAATGTGATTCTTGGCACTGTATCCAACTGTTTGATTTCCCAGCTCTGCAGGAGGTCTTGGTGGCACCATGAGCTCCCAGTGCTGCACATGCAGGATGCCCCAGGTACCTTGATGTAGCATGCTGAAATCTGTCCCATCTTCCCTGTGTGTAATCCCAGAACAACACCCAAAAAAGGCACAAAGCTGGCTTGCACCTAGTTGCTCAGTTGATTTGAAGTCACTCCTGTCCAGAATCCATGTACCTATTTACCCAGGAACTTCCACAGATATGTCTATGTAAGGCATGCACCCATTGAACAAACACATCAGGTAGCCAAGCATGTTTGCAGCTATTGAGCAAGAAATTATAGTTCATTCAATCAAAGGTTTTCATTTGATGCAGCCTCAATTAATGAAGAAGGCATTGCTGCATCTGCCCGTAAGTTCAGCAAAGTCCACAATTCCACTTAGATTACTGCTGTATTTCTGCAGCCTTTGAAAGAGTAAAGATTGATTACAAAAAATAAGAAGAAAGAGTAACCTTCTTCAGACTTTGCCAGTGGTATTTCAGTTAGTATCTTATAATCACTGTTTAACAGAGGAGTCGCTCTCTGCTTATGAATATAAAAATTATCACCTTCTTTGACTAATAAAATCAATAAAGGCTCCTATCCTTTGAAAAGGCCAGAAACCTTCTCTCTGTTCATAATTACACATTTCAACCAAATCTGGTGCAATAATAACCTTCAAAGTTTTATACAATTCCTAATCATATCTTACAGAACACCTTTACGCTTAACAGGTTCCACAAACTGTGGCCTGGATTTGGAAAGCATCTTTAGGCATGGGTTGACTTGGATATGCGTGGCACTTTTGAAAGAGCATTTTGTGGTGTTTCATCATCAGTGATAAATGCATATAGGTAGTCTATATGTTGGGTTAGTAACACAATTAAAAGGCTCTCATTTCTGGGATTGCCATATAGTGCCATACCTGCAGTGAGGCATTTGCACTCACTAAGAATCAGACTCTGGCAGCTGATGAGCACCTAGAGATAACTTTTATTAAAACCCACATTTTTCAGAATGTTTAATTTCTTATACATGTGTGGGAACATAGTGGATAAAAGTACTTCTCGATATCCTCTTGTTACAACAGGGTTATCTGTGAATATCCAGAGTTAATGTTCCTATAGCTGGTGGTGATGCAAGTACCAAATATCACTTGCTTAACCTTCAATCCATCTGGGGTGTCAGCGTTAACTTACTCAATGGTAGAAGTGGGATCAAAATTCATAATCTTGTATGAAGAGATACTGCTTCTGCCTTTCTGATATCTACTGTCCTTTCCTGGAGTTACATTTATCAGGATTACTCGCTTCTCAGGCGAGTTATCTCTGTCAAGCTTGAATGGCTATTCTCACAGGGTACCCAGAGACATGCGAGCTAATTAGCTATCATCCTACATTTGATGATGACGAGCATCCATTGAGAACCTGCCATCCCAGTGGATCTCATGGAGCTTCACATATTAAACAAACCTGCATATGCCAAGCACAGGGATTACCTCTTCATAAATGAGTGGCAACCAGTTTTAAGTCGAATCACTCAACAGTTTAACAGCAGGCAGCGCAGCTATGCAACAGTTCACGGCAGGGAGTAAGGAGTACCTTTACGGGATGATTAACTTGTCTAAGAAAATGATGTCTCTGCAGAGCTTTCATTTCACATGTAGCTGCCACCAGGAACCCTGCAACAGAGCAGGCATGAAATATGGGCTAGGGGATCCTCTTTCACCATTGCCCATGTATAGAATCCCTACAGGTATCATAGGTATATATGTTGACTTAGGTTTAGGTAGTGATACCTCAAAATTGACATTTTTTGATCTAATCTAACCCTTTCTTAGGCATAAATATTTCCAAACATGGGTCTTTTCGTATGAAAGAATGTCCTTTCAGTGCCTTGGAACCTGTTTGGGGTTTTCCTGTCTCCTTGAAGCAGTCCCAATGGACAAATGAGCTAATGCTCTGTTGGATTTTTTTTCTTAATGTTCAATTCGTCTCAATGAGGGCTCTTCACTGGTGTTATGTAGCCCTGAGTTGTGTTGTATGGATGAGTCCTTTGACTCACTTAGACATTTTGGAAGCATCTGTTTTGGGTGAACCATTAAATCTTCAGGAGTTTCATGTGTGCAGTTTCATTTGGAGATGACTTGGCTCCAGCCTTGCATCCCCTACCAACCAAAATGCACAGCTGCAATTAGGAAGCAAAATGAAAATCCAGCAGGCCTTTGTTACCCCCCTCCCTTTCTCAGCATGTGGGTGAAGATAATAGTTTGTGCACAATATCAATAGATAAAAGAGCTGCCTAAATACTGAGTGCTATTGTAGGACAAGACTCAGTGGGTGGGAATCTCTGCAGCCCCACTGAAGATGATGAAACTGCTGATTTTTACCTGTTACACATCCAAGCCTCTTAATACTTATTACTGTTACCACCTGAACCTGAGTTGCAGCTCTCCCCCATGTTTACTCATCACTGACCTTATCACATCTCCTTTCATTTGCTTCCTAGCTGAACAATTTACATTTCACCCCCTTGGAGCTTTTCTGGATGAGACTCCTTTCATCTCTCATCATAATGTTCAATAGTGACATTTCCATTTGCTTCCCTTTTCAGAAGGTTCCTTTTTGAAAAGAGGATCTGACCTCTCTGTGTTCTCCCATCAGCCAAGAATCACTTTGTGCACGAATTTAATTGACTTATTATGTCTTTACAGAATGTGGTTACTTTAGTTTTGTGTGTGTTCTGTTTGTTTGTTTGTTAATTTCTGGGTCTTTGAGAACAAGATTATGCAATTGCCAGAGCCTATTTCCAATTACTATTGAATCTTTCAATTGAACTGAATCTCATTGTGAGATGGAAAATAGAATGAACTGAACATTCGATTGAAGACACATCAGTATTTTTGGATACGTGTGTTAGTGCTAACACAGAATTTATCAGCTTATTTTCTCTTCTGGGGCAATGTAAGGAGGAGAAACAACAAATAAACAAAAGCCAGTAGAGTGTTTTTCTTCTCTTTCACTAAGAGAAACATCTGTATTGCACTGAACTAAACCTTATTTGTCCTCTTCTGATGAACCCGCTTGATCTTGTTCTTCGGTCCTCAGATGCAGTGAAAAACTCCAGCCCTTTTCAAGAAATCTCCAGCACTACTGTTATTGATCTAGCTCCTGATCTGGTGTAAACTGGCCAATGACTGTTGATCTGAGGGAGTGGGATTGATTTAGGCCTGTAGAGAATCTGATCAGTTATGGACCAGAACAGTGGCTGGTGCTGGTGGCATCTTGTGGAGAATGAAAGCAGGTTGCTTCTGTGTCAGACATAAAGAACCAGTTGGTACAAAACTTGGTTTAGGTTACATAAACAAATACTGCTTTATTGCTAGGTTTGTGGCAAGCTGTGATATTTCCTGGAAAGTAGAGTATGGTGGAGACCTAAGTGACTGTAGTCTCTTTTTGCTATAAGCTTGCTTGGTACTGCATGTCTGTGCTGTGTGGCAGAGGTGGGCACACAGAGCCACTGTTCCTCTGGACTACTGGGATCATCCTTGAACGGGTGGATTGGACCTGTGTGGTCTGACTCTACTGTATAATTGCTTTATAGCTCCCAAGAGGGCTAAATACATATGGTTTGAGAGAGGGATTAAGAATGTGACTTTGTGTTGCAGGAATACACTTGAAAGTAGCAATTCCTCCTTTTTAACTCTTTTGAGGAAGGCACTGATGGCCCCACACACCATCAAGCTTGGTCAGATCAAAGCTTTCCAAGAGGAGAGGAGCGAATTGTAGAATGGTTTGTGTTGGAAGGGACCTTAAAGCTTATCCAGTTCCAACCCTTTGCCACAGGCAGGGACCCCTTCCACCAGAGCAGCTTGCTCCAAACCCCTGTGTCCAATCTGGCCTTGAACACTGCCAGGGATGGGGCAGCCACAGCTTCTCTGGCCACCCTGTGCCAGCGCCTCAGCACCCTCACAGGGATGAACTTCCTAATAGCTAGTCTGAATTTGCACATGTCATTCCATCTTGCTTCGTGGAATACCCTGCCAGGTTCTGGCAGCTGGTGGTGTTTAAAAAACCCACCAAACTCCCAGATGCACATACCCTTGCTCCCTTTCTGAAGCTATGTGACCTCCCATAGCATCCTGAGGTAGGGACTAAATTGTGTGTGGTTTGAAAAAGGGCCTGTTTCATTAATGTGAAACCACTTGCACAATAACTATGTAGTTTGCCCATAGGTTATTCTGATATAAGACAGTCTGGGGCCCTTTCTGCTCTCTCTTTTTTCTACCCACACCTTTACAGACTTCTCTTCGAAACTCCTGATTTTTCTCTTTCCTGAGCCTGTGATTAGTAAGGTTTTCCTTGCCCATCGTGTCTTTGATCCTTGCTCCTTTTCTCTTCACATTTTCCATTTTTAGTACCTTTTTTTTTTTCCCCCTGAGATGGGGAGCCTGGAATTACATGCAAATTGGAGCTTCAGGTGAACTGTAGATTTATACAAAGGCACAGCTGTGCTTCATGTTTTCCCCTCTGATACAGCAGCAGTTCCTGCTATTTTATTTGCCTTTCTGAGCATTTCTGAGCACTAAACTAACATTTTTATAGAAGTGTACACAATGACTCCAGCATCCCATTCCTGACTGGAAATACAGTTAAGCTTATTTTCCCCATGTACATTACTTAGCACTTAACGGCATTGAATTTCAGCTGTCATTTTATCACTGCATCACTCTGGATCTCAATAGTCTTCTGTGATTCTCTGTAGTCAGCTTCAAATTCAACTATGCTCAGTTCTTTGTTTCTTCCACTAACTTCATTTCATTATGAATCCCCTTTTCCAGCCCATTTTGATATGAATGTTTATTACTGTCCTTGTAAGCAGTTAACAGGAAAACTTTTCTTGTCTTACCACTAAGTTAGAAATTCTTTCAAGGTTTTTGATGTTACCATGAGAGGCTGGGTTTGGGTTTTAATTTGTGAGCACTGCATTGACTACATAATCCTTATTGATTCATTTCTTAACAACTTAGAAAACCCCAGAATGACCTGTGAGGCAGGACTTCCCTCTACAAAATCTGATTTGACTCTTCTCAAGCATGATGTGTCCGTGTGTTCACCGATTCTGTCTGGTTTAGTTTCTCATAATAGGCCCTGGTGCAGCCACAAGACCTGTTGATGGGGACCGTGGCATCAGCTCCAGGGAGGCTTTTAAGGATGGAGTTGCATTTTCCTGTTTTCCTTCTTGTGTGGAGACTGCTTTCCACTGAGCTCAGAGGTGGCTCATGCACACCTCTGCATGACTGCCTCTCAAGGAAGGTTCAGCATGTGCTGGAAGCTCTCAGTTTCAGGCTTGAAACCTCACATTTGTCACAATCTACTTCCTCTTCATCCTTATCTTTCGGTTATGGGGAGAGCAGTGACTGCCTTTTTAATCCACTTGTGGTGGTTTGTTACTGCACCAGGCACAAGTTGTATTTACAGAGCGAATTGTGTGCTTTCTGAGGATGAGGGTTTGCCTGCTCTACATTTTCTCTGACAATTTATAGACTGAACAAGTAATATTTGTGCTTGAGGCTTCCTCCTGATGGAAAGAGAAGCAGAGCTGTGAGCAGCAAGAGCTTTAAGAGTCCTTCAAATCGCAGACCCGCTTCACTCCCTCTTCTTCCTGAATCACTTGTCCAGCAGACTCAAGAACCGCACAAATGTGGATTATCCCCCAGCTGAAAAGGCTTTTACCTTTAGCTGGTATAAATCAGAACAACTCCAGAGAAGACTTTCCTTGAGCTAAAGGCCACTTTCACGCAGGCCACTTCTACCTGTGGATCAATAACAATAAAAAGAAATTGTATATTTCTTTTTTAAATGACACAAATCCCACAGCTCTGACAAAAAAACCTTTGTATCATGCTGGCAATCCCAGCCAGCCTTAAACTCATGCTACCCAGCTGTCTTTAGGAGAGATGTCTGTGTTTTTGCTTGGTAGGTTTGGTTTAAGGTTGGTTGCCTCAGTAAAATGCCCCTGTGGATCAAGGTATGGTCCAAACCCAAACAAAAGTAATGGCATGATAATGGTCATGTTCTTGCTATATTAAAAGAGGAACCAAGTCTCTTGGCAAAGCGAAAGGTTGGAAGCTGACCCCACTCTTAAAGAATTTATAACTTAATGGTAAGACAGGAAGTTTTCCTGTTAACTGCTTACAAGGACAGTTGCAAGCAGATTCATCATATTTAAAATGGGCTGGAAAAGGGGATACATAACAAAATGAGGTTAGTGGAAGACACAAAATAACTGAGCATAGTCAAATTTGAAGCTGACTACAGAGAATCACAGAAGACTGCTGAGATCCAGAGTGATTCAGTGATAAAATGACAGATGTAATTCAATGCTGTTAAGTGTGAAATAATGTATGTGGGGGAAAAAAACCCTAACATTCCAGCCAGGAATGAGATGCTGGATTCATTGTGTATAGTCTATCATCTACTGATTTGGTCGATAATCTGAGGGCTGCTCTCTGCAGATCTCTCCTGCCCCATTTCACCAGCATAAATTTCCCTTCCAGGATTAGAAAAGCTTCAATTTTCTCTAATATATGTTCCTTAAATGAGAAGCCAACCTGTGCAAAATGCTTTTTCCTTATGGGTCAGGATCAGCCTTGCCAGTCCTTGCAATCCCATGCTGATTCTCTCCCAGCTACTTTAAAGTCTCATCACTCTCTAGTGGGGAGCCTTAAATATTTCCAGTGACATTTCCTTGGCCTCTGGTAATTTAATATTATTAACCTGGTATGTTATTAAAGTGACAGGAGATGTCTCCCTTTCACAGGTATACTTTCCTGAAATCTCATTTGAATTTTTATTACTTTATTTTGAGGGGCAGCTAGTGGAGCACAGAGCAGGCAGGGAGGGCACAGGAGGGAAGAACTGGGCATGAAGATACTCTGTGTACATTATTGGTTCTGGCATAGTTCTTTCCACTATAGTTTACTTTAGCAGCCAGAGTATTTTTTAGTTTGACTGCTCAAACTAAGAGTGTTTCTAATGAAAGTGTCTCTTTTCTGAGACTTCAGCCCATTTCAAAGGCATAACCTGGGGGGAAATGGGCTTTTGTGTGCTTTGCAAACGCCACAAATTTTATGTTGTACCCAGATCTCAGTCTGAATCTCCTTAAGTTTCGTTTTACAGCTGTTGTAGGAAAAATATAAAGCACAGAGTGAAAATCTATAAATTTAGGACAGTGTAGGAATAAACAGCCAGCATAGATTACTGACATTAAAGTAATGTGAATGGAGTTGCATTAGTTCCCTCTTGCTGCACATATCATCTAGAGGGGTTTGCACAAATACAACGGGGACTGATTTGAACCACTCAAAGCAGCTCCATAATGAGATCTCTGCTTACAGAAGGTCCATAAATGTTCAAGAATATGTGTTGGAGGTTTTGTTCACGTTTTGTGGGGAGACTGACTCATCTGGGGAGAAAACTGTCACGATGTGTGCTTTTTGGCTCTAGAAGTGAGGAAAAGCTGAGATTTATTGATTACAGTCATTGAGGAAAGCTGCATTACCAGATCTCTATCATGGTGGAACTTAATTTTGACTTTTTCCTATCTTTGCACACTAGTCTGTCATGTATATTTGCTTTAAGGAAATTTGAAAAAATATCAATATCTTCATGTTTATGGAACAGCCCCTTTGCATTTTCCAATGGCTATTTGGTTCAGTACTTTCATGCAAGCCCATCTCAGTGCTCTGTTCATTAAAACAATCTCTCTTTGAAAGGATATTTAAAGATATTTCCTTTGTCTATGGCTTATCAGCTCCTTTCCATCTGCCTGTCTCAATATTGGCACATTGGTATTTTAGACAGTTCACTGAAAACTTTTCAAGCTGAGAAATGATATCTTATACTGCCAGGGCTTCATTCTTAAACAAGACATTCATGACTTTTCCATCAGGCTTTAAAACTGGTTTTGCAACAAAACCCTCCCATTCAGGTTTATTTTTACCTTTTCCCTCTATATTATCTCCAAAATCACTTTAGAAAAATACTGTATCAAAAGCTGATATTAAACTCTCAAGTGCCTGGCAAATGATTTAAAGCAACAGCTCACACTGGGGTAAACCCCAGAGATTTCTTTTGTAAAGTTCCACCTACATAATCTCTTAGAGGTAGATTTTTAAAGCTTACTATTTACTTTAGTCTGGAGACATTTCTTTGCTTTTATGGCTTATCTATTTTCTGTCCTCTCGTTCTTTTAGATAGGAACGTTGCTGTTTCCCTACTGTTTAATCTTTTTCTCTTGCTTAGCAGTTTCCTTTGCTGTCATCCCATGCACATGCAAAGCATGAGCAACCCACTTGCTCTGTAGCTGGTCACTGTAGAAAAGACTGTGATGTACACCTGATAGTGAAGAAAAACAGTGCTGGGAAAGGCAGGTGGTGCAGGTCTTGCTTTGCTGCAGAACAATACCCGTAGCCCAGGAGCAGCAGGCTGGTATGATCCATGGCTGATGCAAAGTGATAAAGTGTCAGTGGATTTACTTGCTGAAACTGCCTTTAATTGAGTATTTTAACATCCTGTCTTTGATACGGTGTTGAGCAGAAGTTGCCCTGTGTGACCTGTGTCATTCTCTCCTGTAAGGGACTCAGTATTGCTTCTCTCCCAAGCAGCCATGGGAGGATGCACCAGGGAGGGCTCGAGCAGCATTTCAGACACTTGTCCTTCTCTGGACTGCAGCAAACACTTCTTTATAATTCATGTGATAACTGAGAGTAAAGAAAACAGCCTGAAGCAAACTGAGCATCTGGACATTGTTATATGTCAGAAGAGGCACAGGTTCTGTAAGCCTCACAAGCCCAAATTGCTATCACAGCCTTCTGGTCAAAAACAGATGCTGCTGAGGAGCTAGGGAAGGAGTAACATCAGTATGTGTGATGGAAGTCTGATATACTATTTTCTAAGGCGTTTATGTAACAGGCATTGCTAATACCTGTATCTACATAAGAAAGATTTATCAGTTACCTCAGTTGAGTTACAGCAGGCTAAAACATAAGAGCCCCTCTAACTTTCCATCTGAAATTACTTTTTTATCTGCCCATGAAAAGCTATAATGGTCTCTCTGCCTCCTGCAGAAGTCTCTTGCTGACTTCTGTGCTAATGTCCATGTCATTGCAGTAAGTTACCATTTATAATCTCTGACTTGATACTTCTTAGTCCTCATTACCATATAATGTGACTTTGGACCGTGTTTCTTCAGGAAAGAGAGAGAAGCAGCAATATCTTACATTTATTCTTCTGGCTTTGTTTAAGTTGAGGTTACAGAGTGGGTTTGGTTTGCTTTTGGGTTTTCCCAACTTGTCTAGTGACAAAACTGACATTAAACCAGAAGTCCACTTCTACCAGAGTAGCTAACTTCCTTTGGGTGTTTACATCTTTAAAAATATCCTACATTTAAATGCATGCCTTATGTTACATTGAAGAAGTTCACTCTTTAGCAGGAAATTCTCATTTATTTTTAATGCTGAGTCCCTAAAAAGCCAGATTTTGAAAGGAACAGAAAACTAAGTGGAAACGAAGTGATATGTGCTCTTTTTGAGTCAGTCTGATGCCAACATCAAGAAATCCTACAGTCACTTTCAAGCGAAACCTTTCCTTTCACCCCACATACTCTCTGGGAAGCAGTCCCCTTGTTTTGCCTTGCTCAGAGGAGGGCACACAGGCAGAGGTGTACCCCTTCTTCGTGCAGTGTCCCAGTGCTGTGTGATGTTTGTGACCCCTGAAAGTCTCACCTCTTCTTCCCTGCTGTACAGTCTTTTCCCAACACACCTCTACTCTTTCACCATGCCTCATAAAGGCCTTTCTTTTGTTTTCCTTTGAAAGCATTTTGCTCTCCAAAGAATAAGTATCTTTGCGCGCTAATCCTTTACCTTGCATGCAAAGTGTAAGCAGTTTTTCACCCCTTCTCTTGCTCAGATACACGGAAAACATACATTCAATTCAGCCATGAATATGCAGTCTCCTTCCACAGTGGTGCACTCTGTGTGGTCTTTCCACCTTGTTACAGCCTCTCCCATGCTTTTCTCCCTGCCTGACCACAGACTCTGGCTGTTTGTTCTGTATCTAGCAAGCATGTTCAAACACAGAGGAGGTTTATGCCTCCACCATCCCAGACATTCATCCCTCTCCAGATTTCCCCCCACGTATGATGGGGAGGTGTAATCTCCCTCAGCAAGTTAGAGCCATTGCCTGCTTGCCCAGCTTCCAGCAATGTGCCTGCGTCTCCCCTTGCATGCATACCACACTTCCCTGTCTTTCCTGCTTCTCGCCACCTACTATTTCAGACTCCTAGACATCCCTACTGCCCATTGCAGTAATGCTGATGTCCAACTAATACTCCAATCCCTTTTCAAACCCATTGCTGTTATGTAAGGAAAGGTGCTAGGCATCAGCCATCCCCAAGCACATAATGGATGCTGCATTTGCCTACATTTAACTGTACTTCCAGTATCTACATCAGTGCTTTGTAAAGTCCTTTGGGATACTGTGAACATGAAAGACACTATAAAAAACCCAAACCTTATTCTATTCTAGAACAGTGCTTTTAAGTCCTTTTATCACAGAATGAGGTAAGGCTCGGATTGAGCCCAGAAATAGCAATTTAAAGTTTTCATGAAAGACTAGAACAGTGTATGTTTGGTATATTTTAACATAATCCAAGAACGCTAAGTGCACTAAAAGCATACCACTTATTTGTGGGTGGGGAAGCAGAGAGGAAGGGGAGAAATCTAAGTGCTTGTTTTCCTTTTGGATTTCATTTGTTACAGAATCTGACAGAGATCTATCAGGATGACAAAGGAGAGGGGTAGAAAAAACCAGCCTCATAAAGGTCTCTATTTGTTAGAGGAAAATAACAGCCTGTTTCTGTTGTCTGAGTGTGGAGAGTTATTTAGGGTGTGATCTGAAACTAGTTCTGCAGCTGAAGAACATAAGGAGAAAGCTTCAAGTTTTAATAGCACATACCAAAGCTAGAAGGTTATGTGTTAAACACAATCACTGGCAGGGTGGCTGCAAGGAAGTGGCTGGCTGCAGATGACATGGATTTAATCCAGGGCCTTTGGATCTAAGGGCAGGCAGTAGAAAATGGCATGGGAGAAAACAGAGGCTTCAGATGATCTAGGATTCAGGCAATCACCTCCAACAGTGCATTGGATCCATGAAAAATGAAAAGGGGATTTGGAGTGTCTGGATTATGTGTCCCAGACCCTTTCATATCTCCTCTCCTCCAGTGTTGGAGCTGCATATGGACACCAGAAGAGCATCATGTACTCAAGCTTCACTGCTCTATCAAACTTTGTTGTACTGACAAAGTGCAACAGTGATTTTTATATTGATTTTAGCAACAATTCATTTTAGCAGTTATATAAAATTTTAGCAACAGTGATTGTATATTAATTTGGCCTTCTTTGCTAGAAGTCTTGCATAATACTAACTAGAGATACGTTTATCTACTGCAACTCCCAAAGGCAAAAATGGTTATGATAAAGCCCCATTAATTAGTGCTTGCTGAACTCACCAAGTTAGTCAGCTTTTAATCTGTTTAGTGTATTTTGTATTAGTGTAGCTCTAACTTTTAAAATCAAAACAGTTTACAATATTGAGTCAAAGGCTTTGCTAAAGCCAAGTCCATCAATGTGATTATCAGTCCAACTTGGAATCTCCCCAAATAATTAAATCAGGTTTATTTGATAAAAGCTATTTTCCATAAAATCATGTTGACAGTCATTAATTCTATTCTTATCCCTTAATTCTTTATTAATTGGATCCACTATTAGCTCTTCCATTATTTTCACTGTATTTCTGTCAGGATAAATTATCCTTCCAGAGTAACTAGTAATCCCATATAGTGTTTTATGTAATGTGACATTGATATCAGAGCATCCTGCTACCTGTCTCTTACTATTTATTACTTTTATTAGCACTTATGTGATATCTTCCAAACTGCTTTTTAATGTAGGTTTTTAGTATCCAGATTGATCTGTAATAGTTGGTGAACTTAAATAAACTCCTCACTTTCCTGACCATGAGTAGTCTTCAGTCCAAAAGTTGGTATCACAGCAAAATCAACTTCTTGTTTGTTATGTGTCTTGATTTACCCTTGCTCTGTTAGTACCTTCATGCCCTGTAAGCATGGTCTTTGCCTCCTTCCCTTCCTTTTCCATTCCATTCTTCCTTAAAAGATTTTCTTCTTCAGTTACTACACATTTTTGTTAGAACGTTTTTGCATCAATGCTACTTATCAGTCCCTGGCTAGGAAAGGGGGTCCCTGTAGCCATTACTGGCCCTGTTTTTGAATTGGTGGGGTAGCTCATGTATCTACAGGTCTATGCATTTAGTACTTCTGGTTTCTCTGTCTGCAAGAGGTCCTGCCCTTGCAGTCAGACGTGATACTCGTACACAGAGCTGCTCCAAGGCAATGTGCTTTTTGCTTGGATTTTGAGCCCTCTTACCTTCCAGATCTCTGTGCTGATGGACATGGCTGTTCCTGTGCCTAGCTTCCTCCATACTCTGTGCACATTAACTACCTGGATTTATTTCTAAACCAGGACATAAAAACCTCTGAAACCTGTTCAGATCCCCTCCCTTCTTCCTAAATCACCAGCTTTTTCCTGTTAGAGGCATTAGTTTTGTCTTAGTGATAGAAGTGAAGGGGTAATAGTTCTTCCCCACTACAGCATACAACCTATTGTTAAAATCCTGTGATTCCCATAGTGAGGACTAGATCATCTTCATACTTCAAAATACAAATCAACCTGAAGCTTACTTCAGGCATCCTCTAAAGCCTTTCCTCAGAGCCATCTCTTTACGTTGCAGTCTATAAAGTGTTATTGAATAGAATTGCCCTTTTCCCCATCATTATTAACAGTTTGTCATCTCTGCTTTATCATCACCAGCCATAGCATGTTGTAAGAGGTTGATGCTATTGTTAGGTTTTCCTTCATCCCTAAAATACTTTAAAAACTCTATTTTCTTTGGCTCTGCTAAAGATAGATTTTTTTCCTCCACTGTTTTTGTCTGTATTAAAATGCATTGTGTTTAAAAGGGTTAATAGATGTTAATTTCAGATGTGGATTCCTCCTTTCATACAGCAGTCATCACCATCATCATAAAAATATGGGGAAATAGCACTTAGGTATTTATATTTCCCTTGTCACTGCAGGTCTCCATATAATTATTCAATACTATTATCTTGGTTAATTTTGAATGTCACAAGCACTGGAGTTTCTACTACTTCTCCACAGAGATATGTCTGGAAACTAATAGGTACTCCTTTTTGGTTTTATTTCCCTAATGCTAACCTCATTTTTTTATTCCAGTGAAGTTTCACCACATCTACACTGTTGTAATTGAGGGCAAGATTTGGCCCTTTGTCATCAATGGAATTATAGCAGAGATGAATCTGTTCACTTAGATCATAAAATCTTTCCTTGTAAATCAATCCCTCCAGTCCCTAAATCATTGCTGAAGATGTTCTTTGAGTTCCCTCCAAGTTGTCAATACATTGTTGATGCTGAGATACTCAGAACTGACTGTATGTTTGTCTCATTGAGGCCAGAGGGAGTTAAAAAATGACCTCCCTTGACAAGAATTTATCTATATCCTAAATAACCCTGTTCTCCTGTTATTTGCTGCCATATTAACCTGATGTGCTAATGTGTGATTTATTCTTCTCCTTGCTGAATAATTCACTTCCTGAATAGCTGCAATTCAGGTGCTTTGGATTTGTTCATTTTGTTGTGCAACTGAGATGTTTTCTGCCTGTTTTTATTGCAGGGTGGCCAGCTGCTTCCTATTTTTGTACTTGGGCATTTTGCTTATTTTTCACCTTAGACAAATAACCTTCCCTTTTTGGTTTAACCTCTAAAATGCAGCTAACAACGTGGCCAGGCTGCACTTCCTACTTCTGGCTACAAGCCTTATAATGTTTGCATTTATAAAGGATGTTTTGGCTTTCCAATGAAAAATGTTTGGCTTCTAGCTACTTCCCAGCACTCTCAGAGATGAATCCAAAGTATATTTAAGTATATAATGACACTTCCATTGACCTGGTTTTTCAGTGTCTGTGTCACCATGTGCCTCTCCCCTCATGAGACACAGGGCTACATCCTCTCAGCGTAAATAAGTACGCTTCTCTTAACACTGGTACTAGCTAGCACAATGACTCATTAGCTGCAAAGCTAGTTTGAAAGGGGAGATTGATGTATTTTTTTGCCTTATCTACCTCCCCCCCTTCCCTTTATTTTAACTTTCCCATGATTTTTTCATGTCTTCTCTCCTACTGGAGAGCCTCGCTTGGATTGCTTCCAGTATCTGAAGGGGCCTACAAGGATGCTGGAGAGAGACTCTTCATCAGGGACTGTAGGGATGGGACAAGGGGTGACGGGTTCAAACTGAAACAGGGGAAGTTCAGGTTAGATATAAGGAAGAAACTGTTTACTGTGAGAGTGGTGAGGTGCTGGCACAGGTTGCCTAAAGAAGTGGTAAATGCTCCATCCCTGGCAGTGTTCAAGGCCAGGTTGGACTGATTCTTGGGCGATATGATCTAGTGTGAGGTGTCCCTGCCCATGGCAGGGGTTGGAACTGAATAATCTTAAGGTCCTTTCCAACTCAAACCATTCAATGAGTCCACCCCCAGTCTGCCTCTCCTTGGTTGACTAAATCAGGCAGTTTTCTTTCTGCTGCTTGCTGTCTTTCTTAAGCTGGGTGCTAGCAAGTACTGAGGTGAGCAGGGGGAATGGGCTGGGAAGAGGGGAAGCATCTCCAAAGAGTGGTGAAACAGAGGAAAATTCTGGGACTTTACTTTGAAAGAGCCGTGATGAAGGTTAAGCTCGTGCCAGCTGGCCCCTCTGGCTGACACCACTGATAGACAGAACCTTTATCAAGTGTCAGCAAAGACATATGACATTTATCACTGTGGAAACCCGGGTGCTGCTGCACTGACAGAGCATATTCAATACACGCCACCTCCACTGCACTGAGATCCCTTAATGGCATGATTTTCTTGCTGAGATGGGGACAGCTCTTCTTTCTGCCTCATCTCCACTTCTCCCTTCCGTTTCTTTTTGCAACTTTTTCCAGCTTGCCTCCATAAGTTTGGTTTTATTCCACACACACACACACCCCCCCCCCCCATTCCCTATAATTCATTCTATTTTCCTTTTACATCTTTTTCTCCAGCTCCTTTCCAGCGTGTCACCCCTTTTCTCTGCCTTTACTCCCACTGTGTCTCTTCCCACGTAACCCAGGAGAACACCACCAACCCCTGTATCCTCAGGCATGCATGGTGTAACTGCCAAAGCATGATTTCCAGACCTGAGCTACAAAAGATTTCAGGTCGTTTCAGGTCACAAGGCAGGCAAACAGCTGCTGCTCATGAAATCCAGGCTAAAAGGCTGGAATTCCTTCATCAATGGAGCTAAGCCCTTTAAAACAGGTATATTAGGACTGTGAATCCAGCTTATGGACACATTGCTTGCTGTACAGAGTGCTGCTCAATGGGCAGAAAGGAGATGTGAGACCCTGCAATTAAGTGATTATGCAAATCTAAACAGGGATTTTGTTTTAAAGTGTTTTCCAGTATGAGGACGATGGGATTGCAAGAGACATGTGAGCTGCTCTCGGAGCCAAGGAACAGGGCTGGCCTGCCCCTGCAGAATACACACCTGGGAATAACCGAGCCAGTCACTGGATGTCACCATTGAGCTGCAGAAACGTGGCTTAAAGTTCATTATTCATCTGCTTTTAAAAGCAACGGGTTTTAAGGAAAGGATCTGTCACTGGAAGCCCTTGGGTGAGTCAGCAGCTTGCTAGGGACTGGATCTTGCCTTTTGCTGGGACTCGGCATGGATACCATGCTTGTATGTGGATGAAGTCAATGTGCTCATCCTCAGAGGGAACATAGTGACCAGGGACCATTCTGAAGCCAGGGAACTGAATTTGATGGTATTTAAATGAATGTAACTGAAACCAGTATTGCCCTAACACACATTCAGTAACCACCAGCACCAAAAGGATGTGGTGACCTACTACTTGACTAGTGTCATGAGAACGAGCACCCCAAAGAGAAGGAAAACAGATTAAATTTCAGTTAACTGGAAATGTTCTGTTGTTTCTAGTCTCTTAGGCTGTTATGTAGGAAATTATCTCTGATGATCCAATTAGGAGAAAGGAATAGGGATTTACATGGGACTGAGGATGTACTTATAGCATAGATTAAAAGAAAATTGTGTATATATAAAGGAGGGGAGACAGGGGAGGAGAGAAAGAAGCCAAAGAAAAGAGAGATCCTTGCTCAGATTCTCTCTCAAGAAATGAGATAGTCCAAGGATGTGCTGATTTGGTCATTCCCAAACAATAATCCAAACAAGTTCCTCTCCCACATGCACACACATGTGCATGATTGAAAAAAGCACGCAGGGTGCCTTGGTAATCAAGATGTTGAGAGCCAGATTAATCGAGGTACCAAGAGAACTGAATGAGTAGAAAGCCTTTAATTCCCTGTAGCCAGTGTGAAGATTCTGGGTAGTAAAGAAAGAATAGGAATTGCTCACATGTGAGCGTGAATTTGACCTGCTTTGGTGTTACTGAAACCTGATGGGAAGATTCACAAGACTGCAATGTTAAAAGCACTGGTTACAATCTGGTTTGGAAGCAAAACCAGGCAAATAAAAGTGGGAGGGCTGTATTCTTATGTCAAAACTGGCACTGCATGTTTCTGAGTCTCTGAAAACTCAGAAGCAAGTGATCTGAACCAATGTTCTCACACATAAAGACCAAATCGGGTCCTGACTGCTATTCATTGCAGGCCTGAGAGTGACTTGAATTCTTTGCACATCTCTCTGTTATAGTTAGGAAGAAACAGACTTTAATCTGAATGGCATATAAAAGAGATCTCATGCTGCTAGAACTAAAATATCCTTGCCTTTTTTAAAAGCATGAAGATGACAATTTCCTAATTTTATAAGTGTTTCATCCAACAGGAGGGAAAATGGTGCTAGACCTCATCATCTTGTCAGATAAAGAGAATTCAATCACAGAATTGAAAGTCAGAGAGCTGTTTCGATGCAAGTGACATAGGCTTGATTACACTTGCTACATGCAAATGGAATTACATCCAAACCACATAGATATACACATACACAGGGCTGATTTCACAAAGATGAAAGCTGTTGTGAACCCAATCATTTGGGTAAAGAGATTGAAAGGGGAAAAGTAAATAACCAGGAACTCCATGACAACATTTTATATGCTTCAAAAATACTATTAGCACTAGCAAGGGGAAAAGAGCTTCAAAAACCCAAACGTAACAAAAATCATACTTGAAGAAAGGCAAGTCTGATGTTTAGAGGACAAATGATAACTTGCTATGAAAATGTAACCTAGAAAACAAGTGCAAGTACCACATTCAAGACAGTCTATATTCAGGTTTGCTTAAAGTATGAATGCAGAATGTGCAGCTATCTCGAAGCCACAGCAGGAGCTCTGCACTAAGTGCTTGTGACAGTTCAGTTTAGATGTCTTCAGATCAGCGAATAAACTGTGTGTGTGGATGAGCCCTCAGTCATTTAGCTGCTCATTGACATTGAAATTCCACTTTGTGTGCCCTGCCAGCCCAAGAGCTATGCACCATCTGGTTCCCACATCCGCTTTGTTGAAGGGACACCAATAATTCCTTGGCTTGGCTTGTGCCAGTTTAGAAGTGAACTTCAGAATCAATGGGAAGTGAAAGGCAAGCAAACACAAGCATTTCCCAAAATACCCAAGGAATTCATAAGAGGTAGGGACCAAAACCTTTTTCTGGCCCATAAATGACATTTGTGGAGGTTCTGATTTTCTCCATCCTGGATCCTTATTGAAGCCATTTCAATCGGGACTTAAAAGCCTAAACATATCCAACTTCTGGGGCCTAATATCCCTGTGTCTCTTTGTCATGGGATTGTGATATGTTCAGTGGAGACTGGAAATTGCATATAATGGTATTTTTCTTCCTGTGCTTTAAAACACCTTTAATTAGGATAGCAGCTGTGCTAGAAACGTTAGGTACACTTTGTGATATGGAAAATTGGAGGGCTATTTTAGCCTCTTACAATGCCTGTCTGGTTTTGAATGGGTTGCTCTGAAATACAGTTCTCGGAGTACTTGTGTAAACTAACATGTCTTTAAAAAGAACCTGCCATCCATCTTCTCTATGCCAGGTTGATGGATTGTGAACCTCTGAGTAATATCTCTTGACTGAATGAGCCATCCTAGCACCTCCATGGAGAAAAGAGATGTCACTAGGTGAAACACAACGGATTGATGGGGCTTTTTTTGCGAGTAACAAAGGTAAGAAGATGGTTTTCTGCATAATTACAGAATTATGGGCAATTAAAAGAATATCTTTCTGACTACATCCTCCGATAAAACATATCTCTCTATATTTACAGAAAGATCTTGTTGTGAGCAAGACAGAACCATTCGCTATTTTTATGTGTTGCTTTTCGTATCAGACCTGACCCACCCCAAGCTCTAGCTGAGGAAGGGCATCACTGGATACTGGTGAAGCTTACAAAATGAGAGCCCCTTTCCCAAGCACTGCTTCAGTGTTCTGCCTGAGTTGTGCAACCAGAATTTTCACAGTGGTAACTTGGACCGAGCCCAACTTTGAATGTGGATTATTCAGCTCTGCTGCTCCTATCTGCAGGTCCATGCTCCAGCAGTCACAAGAGCTATTTTAAATAAGGACACAGATGCCTAAAACCCTCTTTCAAACTCCAAGATGCAGAACCATGAGTCTGTGTTTGCAAAACTGGTTTCTGCTTTAGGAGAAGGGAAGATTTACAACCCTGAAGTTTAGATAGCTTGTCTTTGAGGTATTTCTTGAGAGTTCAGAAGCAGAAATGGTTGTGCATGGGGGCTTAAGGTCTCCTCCTAAGCTGTTTCCTGGAACAGGGTTTTTCTTCACTGACCATACAATGTGTAGAGGCTGAACAAACAACTTAACCACTCCAAGTTAGAGTTAAGGTTTAGAAGTATGAATGCCTATTCTGTGTTGTGAAACCTCACCCATTGACTGAGAAAGTATCCAGAACACATTGACATACAAAAGTACCTCTCACCTCCTGGATGAGTATGTCACCTCAAAACACAGCTAGCATTCACCAGCATAGTAAATGGCAGACTCAGCCCCAGGCAGCATCACTACAGACAGTGCAGACTACAGTGACCAGGACCCTTTCCAAAGCAGCATCTTGTCCTTGAATCGGGGACCTGAGGCTGGGAAGTCAGTTTGGTTTCTGGCAACCTGAGAGTTAAAATCCCTACACTTTTAAAACAAAGCAAGTCTAAACCAGAAGTCTGCAACTAGAGCAATAACTATGGTTTAATAACTGGGACACAATCTACAGTTGGTGAAATTAAAGCCCTGTTTTCTACTGGCTAGCTGCCAAAGTGAGGCACAAACAAATGCAGAGGAAAGCAGGAAGCAGGTTAATGAGAGACATCCCAAACAAAACATAGTAAAAAGAAGTGAAAGCAACAAACTTGCCGAGCTGCTACTGATGAGATAAATAAGAGTTGAACTGACAATATCTGATCCACTCGCTGCACATATTTTATCTGCTAGAGCCAGTCTTTTAAGTCTCCTCAACACAGGTTTGAGCCTCATCCTCCCAGCATCTGTTTTATCCATCCTTCAACTTGTCCATTCCTGATCACAGCGGGATTTCATTGCATCCTGCTAGGACAGAGGTAGATGCATTGGGAAAGCATTTGCTGCACACTGCATCTGCCAGGAGGCTGAACAGCCAGATGAATTCCTGACGTGATAGACCAGGTGTCAAAAGCAAGATATAAAAGTGATAGTGAGAATCCCTGATGAGGAGCTCAGCTTTCCAGAACTGCTGGCCTGTGGTTGGCTTTGGAGGAGATATTTTTACCTTGTTGTGATTTCTTTCCCCTCTCTATCTGATGTCCCAGCTCAGGAGTTCTCCCGCAATTATTTCTCCCCCTTGTGCATGCTTGTTTGAACTTTTGAGACTAAATTGATGGCATAAAGGACCAAACCACAAGGTCTGTCATTCCCACCAGATCTTTTGAATCTGCAGGCGTGAGTTCCAGCTGGCCTGACTTAGGGGTTCAGTTAAACTCACTGGGATTATTGCTAGGCTGCTGTAAACATCCTTCTCTTCTGGAGCTTTCGATTTCCAAAAGGGTGGAGAAGAAAACAAAAATCCAAACAAATTCCTCTACCTCATGCACACACACACGTGCATGGGTGAAAAGACCATGCAGGGTGCATTGGTAGTGAGGCAAAGCTGATGACAAAGAAATGCAGAGGCTGCTATTAAAGTCTTTAACGATACTTTTTCCTCTCCTTTTGGGAGGCTGCAAGACCCATCTTCCTCAGTAAGCTATGCTGAAGCAGACAGAGTCATAATGAAGACAGGCTTGGTCTCTTTTTCAGTTTCTATAACAATCTGTCTGGAGAAAAGTTTATGACCCCACACAGAATAAAATCCCAAAGGCCCTAAAAATCTTCTTTGACTTCACAGGGAGAACCTTAGTATTTTGGTTTCCATGTTCACAAATCCCATTCCCTGTTTCCTGGTTGTACCTACAGGCTTTTCCCTTATGTCTGCAGGGCTGGTGGCTGAAGGCATGGATTAAAATGTACATTCAACAAGACAGCAAGTGCAAGACAAAGCACAGAGTTCAGACTCGTAGGTAGAGAAGTCTTCCCAGAAACCAACCAGGAGCTTTCCTTCTTGAGCTGCACACGTTTAATAGTACTTGTCCATTAGTCAAACTTCATTCCAGAAGCATATACATCTTTGTCTTTGGCCTCAAATGTGAAAACAGCTTCAGCAACACATTCATTTACTGTGCTTAAAAGCTACTGATTTTTAAGGCCCTGACAAATTGAAGCCTAGCCAAAGAATTTTCCTAGAAAAGGAATTTTCCCTTTGAATTAAGACTGCATTTCTCTTCCTCTCCAACTATTACCCTTGGTCAATAAAGGCTGTTCAAGATGTCTAGTCCATGTTCATATACAGTCCAGTCTATTTTTACATAAAGGCAGCATACAGGAAACTTCCAAGATGACATTTTATCCCACATATTTTGATAAATATTTAGTGTGGGATGACTGAATTTGGTAGACAAGCCTGAAAACCTGACCTTTTGGCTGCTAAATTTAGGGGAAGTAAGTTCCATTTGCTTGGAGAAAGCCCTTTGAAAACTCTGTGTATTAGAAAATCCAACTTCAGCTGTCAACCCAACAGAACAGATTTCAATGAGGTGTTGTAGCCTTATACAATCAGAAGATCCAGCTCTAACAATTCATTTGTTTAACAGTTGTCTCATTGGATATAACCCCACAGCCCTTGTCCACTTTTTGTGCTAA
Organism: Agapornis roseicollis; assembly: GCA_002631895.1. Lineage (NCBI taxonomy): Eukaryota > Metazoa > Chordata > Aves > Psittaciformes > Psittacidae > Agapornis > Agapornis roseicollis. Next base: position 152,284 of record NDXB01000180.1, read on the forward strand.
TGAATCATAAAAATCCCATATGCAAAACATAAATAAAAGCATAATTTTTCCTGTCATATTCTCCATATTGTATCCATTCAGGGAGAAAAGGTTTCTCCAAGCAATATAATTCCACTTTGGTGAAAATAGATACACAAGAAAATATGCCACTGAAAAGCTAGAGGGGCTTTTGAACATCTTCCTGCTGACAGGACAGATAGATAGCCACTGATGTGCTATTAATTAGCAGAAAGAATAAGGAGAGATTGAAAAATCCTTGGGACTGCGAATACCTTTTTCTTTGATGTCTTTAAGGCCTTAGTCTAGGCTTGGAGCCCCATGTAGCTTTCATCACAATAACAACAGTACCCTTGATGATGATGCCAAAGCCTAAATTACATGTAAAGACAAATGCTTTTGGTAAGTACAAGACGTACACGACACACTCAAAATTACAATGTTAAGATCACAACATAAAACCCAATAAATGCAAGAGAAAAGAATAAGCAAGTGAAGCAAGATCAGGTAAAAGAGGAAAGTCTAACACCAAGAGTGAACACATATGCCAGTCATAAGAAGTCATTGTAAGTTTTCACGTGTCCAATTGGAGTTTATTGAGAGCGCTGTAGAAAAGATGAAGGAAGCACAATGTGAAGGAAGGCAAACACAGTGCTGGGCAGGGAGAAGTTACCCCAAACTCAGAATTGTAAAGAATCATTAAAAAGATGACATAAAATGATGTTGTCTGGGGGAAAAGATGTCTTTAGCATGTGGAAAAAGCTTCCTGCGCTGAATGCTGGACTGTTGTACTCTCCCTTCTGTGCACTTTGGTTACCTTGAACTGCAAGACACAGAGATGCAGTGATTAGCTGAGAACTCCGGTACCTAGATTTTTACATAATTCATATTTTGACTTCTCTAAATTTGCATAATAAATAGTTTAAACACTGCAGAAAATGTCTGAGAGAGGAAATTAGGATTCTGAATGAAAAAGTTAATTATACCTTGAAGGATATTTTTTTTTTCAGATACATACGGGTGAGAAAAAAAGCCTAGAAATGGATAATTTCAGAGATGGAAATGCAGAAAATTATGGGAGTGGTGGCAACAGAAGAGTTATCTTCTTAAATAGGATAATTGAACCAATTTCATTTCTTAAACTGTGGCATTGCATTATAGATAAACAATTCAATCAAAATAGCAGCCTGGACACTGATGCTGCACTACAGATGCTTCTTGGGTCTGTCTAGAACATTGCTTTTCATTCTCAGCATAGTTTTCTGCAGTAGGAATACTGAATTATCATAATGGGCTGCTTCCTCCATGTCATAAAGGGCAGGGACAGGAAATTATGGAGGAGTGGAAAGGAATATTGACATAATTAAATCAATCACTGCTGATTGGATCCAAGGCCTGATGAATTGGTGATTGGATCCTGTAGCTGGAAGACACTGGGGACCAGCTCTTCAAAGATATTTAAGTACCTAACTTTTGCTGATTAAAATAGGAGTTAGTCACCTAAATTGGAGTTAGATGACTGATAGAAGAAGCCAAAATATCCGAGGCCTAAATACCTATCCAGAAGGAATGCACATTTCATCTAATTCTCAGCCATTTTACAGAGTGACTACACCAAACCGTGGTTTTCTGAACATTCATGATGGTGTACCTGCACCTTATGTGAGTGAGAAGGGAAAAGAGAAAACAAAAGATACAGGATATGAGCTAAAGGAGATATTGGATCAAGAGAGAGAGATAAGAGTGCATGTCACACAAGTTTCATTCATTTTTCTAGTCCATGTAGTGGAAATCCCATGTACACCCATTCCCTTCCAGCCACTGACAGTGATGAGGTAGGACAGCCAGTGACTAGGAGTTTCTCTGATGTCAGATAACCATCCTAACGCATGTCTGAGATGCCTTTCAACTCAGGCTGCCTCAGCTGTCACCCAGACACTGCTCTGGAGGAAGACAAACTTCTGCATTCTCCTGTTTGTCTTTCCCCTTTGCTACTCTAAGTCACACTTAAGGCTTGCATTGATTCTCCAATACCTTGCAGAGATGAGGGGCAGGGATGCATCAGAACAGGCTGCATTCAATTACACACTGATGAACTGACACCTGCCAGGTCTCTCACACAGCATCTGATCACCAATTGAAGGGATGATTTATGGTTTAAAGAGAGGATGCTTTGCCTGTCCTGTAGCTTGGTTGTTTGGGGAAGACATCAGTTTATCAGCAGCAATAAGAAATTGGGCTGTCTTGGTGAACTGAGATATCTGGATGCAAACTTCACTCTTTGGCACAAAACACAGGGTAAGGAAGTTTCAAAATGTTTTGTTTGAGCATGTTTTACCTTCTAGGCAGAACAGGCATGTGGATCATCCTGTGTTGACAGGATAGGGAAAGGTCTTTCTGGGATACAAGAGATAACCCAAAGCTGTCTTGGATTTTATGTGCAGAAAATCAAAGGACACTTCCTGTGCTCCCAAACCTGCAGTGAGGGGAAACTCCTGCCATCAATGCACTTTAAGTGTAAGGGTTGGTGCACGGGTCCCTGGCCTGACTCTAGCAGGCTCTTTCCCTTGAATTTATAATGCTCCTCTTTTTCTCTTTTATTATTACTCTTATTCCCCTCTGTGTGCTAATGGAGGTGTAGTAGCAAAAGGTTTTAAAAGACCCCAGAGTGGTTAGCCATATGACAGTGTGCTGGTGTTTGCAAAGATTATTTGGTGCTTTTCTCCTTAATGTGGTTTATGTGATTCTTAAGAAACCTCTATAAACTAATGGCTTCCTATAGGGAATAGCAACCTACAATACATACTAGTGCAGACAGAGATGAAGTAAAATATCACAGATGGGTGAAAACATGGGAAAGCTGAATTACTCACCTGCCAGACTTGAAGGATTTAATTACACAAGTTCTAATTTTCATGGCATATCCAATTAAAATCAGTTCCTGAAGGCCTGATAGGGAATAATGGTTGGTAGGAATTGTATGGGAAGAGACTGACTTACAAACAATCCTGAATGAACACTCTAGCGCTGTATCTTTTACAAATGACTGTTTGATGTAGATCTAACCTGAAGCACTTGGTCAGAGTTGGAAGGTGAAATAAACCTCTGTGAAAACGGTGAGCACAAACTATTGGAGTCAGAGTTCAAAGTGAAGGCAGAAAAGCAGGAAAAATAGACAGTGGAGTAAATGCAGGAAACTGAGCAATGCACTTCACACCAGGGAACTGATGCAGGATAGCTGACAGCAGCTAAAGGTGACAATGTTAAAGGCACAGTAGTAAATTACAGCAGCACAGGAAGAAAAGCAAGAGACCAACACAGACATATAAAGATATCTTTAAAGACTTGACAAGTTAAAGTATCAACCAAGCGCAGATGCCTTGATACATGACTGATATGAATACAAAAGAGCAGTGTACGCAAGGAGAGCATTGGAGCAGTTCAACATCCAACTTAAAGACTTTGGAAGGGATGTAGATGGAGAACCACAGACTTAAACACGTGTAGGTGACCATGAAAAAATAATAGGCATCTTGTGAACCACAGTAATCTTACACTACAGGAAACTAATGGGTTAATGAGCATATAGATGGCTTGTATGTGAGTCAGACTAACCACATGAAACTCTGAAGGAAATCACTACTGCAGTCTCTGTGTGGTTAGCAGTTGTCTTCAAATACTCACTGATACTGGGGAGGGCCCAGAGGGCCAGAGAAGGGCAAACATAATTCCTATGTTTGGAGAGGGGAAAGGTGAATCCAGGGGATTATAGGCTAGTTATTTTAACCCCCAAAATAATAAAATACTAAACAATCAATTTGTAAGAACCTGGAGGTAATAAAACTATAAAAGGTGCAGTTAACATCGGATTGCAAAGAACAAATCCTGTCATATCGATATCATTTTCTTCTTTAAGAGAGCCACATGCAGTAGTGGTTTAGGAGGATGCAGCAGCTGTGATGTGTTTTGCTTTTAATATGATTCCATGTTGCTTTCTTGTAAGCAAACTAGGAAAATATGGTCTAGAGGACTTTCTGTAGGTGAGGATGGGTCCGTAAGTGGCTGAGAAGTCACAAATGAATAGTTCTCCTTTACCCTGGAAGGACATTAGAACTGGAGTCCCGCACTTCAGTGTTTTCATTAGCCATGTGGATGATGTACTAAGGTGCACATCTATAAAATCTGCAAATGACACTTTGCTGGAAGGGTCTGCAAGCACTTTGGGAGACAGGATTAGAATTTAAAATGATTCTGATACCTTGGAGGAGCAGTAGGAAATCAACAAGATGAAATTCAATAGGACAATGGTGCAAATGACTCCTTAGGAAGGAGAAGAAATCACAGCTATGTCCATGAAACAGAGAATAACTGCCTTGATGGGAGTACAGTGGAAAAGGATCAAAAGGTTATAATACTGTGCAAGGTGAATGTGAATTAACAGTGAGAAGAGGCAAATCTTGCTCTGGAAAGTAACACCAGGCAGGTAGTATATTCTGCTTAGCTGGTCACTGAGGAGGCTGTAGCTGGAGTGTGAGGTCTTTGGGGCATCTTGTTTCATAATGTGGACAAATTGGAGAGATTCAAACAGGAGCAAGGAGGAGAAAAGTTTCAGCAAACAGAACCAATGAGTAAAGCTGAAGAGTTAAACCTTAGTAAGAAAAGACTGAAATGACATGGTACAACCTTCTAGCATGCTAAAAAAAACCCACTTTAGCTGGGGATTAGTTATTCTCTGAAAGTATAAAACAATGAGTACTAGGTTTAATTTCCAGCAGCAAGAAGATCAGTGTTAGATGAAGTAACTTTACCTTGTAAATCAATTAGCAAGGATAGACATGAGCTATCTGTTACTGGGTGCTTTTAAGAATAGGTTAACAAACTTTCTGTTGATGGGCACCTAGATCAGGGATGTTACATGTCTTTAAGCTCAGGAGCGACTTCCATTTCAATTGGGATCACAGTCTCTATCTTTGGAAGTGATAAGAATGCCATTCTGGAGATAAATCTCTTCCAGAAGATCCATCAAAATCAATGAAACTTTGTTATTTCATAATACAGAAATAGATTTTAAACTAGTGCTTGGGAGAGTTGTGAGTACATACAAGGACGTTAACAATGGGTGCTAATCCATCCTTTTCATTCTGGTGATGAAATAATAGCATCCTAAGGCAAATTTTGCTGTTCCTATTTCAATTCTGAAAGAGTTCAGCAGCCAAGAATCTGCCCACTGCATCCAAGTCTTGCATTAAAACCTGAAATTACCTTAGTGATGAAGAAACTGAGTTTGTTTCACTCTTCCTGGTAAAAGTCTGCAAAAGGAGTAAAGAAATAATAGGGGTTGCTCAAGCTTTATACTCAGTCCTGGGTTTAGACAGAGGAAGACTTGCAGCTGTTATTGCCAAGCCTGCAAGAGCCACTTTTGGATAGTCTCATGGCAGCTGATAGAGGTTTGTGTCTGCCAATACATATGGCAGTAATAAAAGAGCACTTATAATTTTATTGAGGTGCAAACAAGACTTAAAGATTGATGCTACATTGGGGGAGGAAGCATTCATGCTGCAAAGAACACACAGCGCAGTGGCTCTGCACGTGGCTTTGCATCCAACCAGGAGTTACAGCTCTAATAGGTTTCTCCATGGCTTGGCTCAGAGGCATGCTGGATGTGAGCACACTGAGCTTACATCCAGTCTCTGAAATGTAATGAGCCCTGACTGCAGCTCAGCCACACAATATGTACTTGTGGTGAGGTGTGAACACTTTTGAGAGGTGATATGGATCATGGAAAGCTGCTGTCAAATGAATTATGGAAACTACCTCCTTATGTTGTTCCTAGTGGAAGAGCAGTACCCTTGGCTTCATGCTGGTCAGAACTAGGGAAAGGACCAGTCAGATTCCTTTGTATCAACTCCTGGTTGACATCAGCATAGCGAAAGCTGGCTACAAAGCAATAAAAACAAAGAAAGAAGGGTCAGTCTAGAGATGTTATCATCGTTCCATATCTTTGATGTGTGTTTCTTCCATTGCCAGTGGATTCTTAAGAGTCTGCAGGTAGAAATACTTAAGTATTGTACTCCATACACCATTTAAATCCTACTATTATGAGGTTGCTGTGCATACCTTTCTTTTCAGGGGTCCAATGGCTAGGTTTCAGACCCTTCTTTCTCAGCTTCTACCTCTCCTGTGGTGTAATTCTGCATTTCACCTGCTCTGTGACAAGGGCAGCCAGATGTTGAGCCCTATAGGTGTTTCCTTTCAGGAATCCTTAGGTCCCAAATTAACCTCTGGCACTTATCCTTTATGCTCTCATCCAGGGGGGATATTTAAGCTGAAGAAGAAAGTCATGGGAGACTCAGACATATTTTTCTTCGCTGAATTCATATTGAAAGGTCTGATGAATTACCCATCTCTGTGTAGGGGGGGAAGCCTTTTATGGCTTTCAAAAGTGTCTCTGTCAGATGAGATGTTCTAACCTGACACATTTCTCCTTGACACATGCAGTTGCCTTCCTGACTTAACTCTCCTTTCTTCAAGCTACTCTTCATAGCAATGTGATAAATACACAGATAAAATACACCAAAATAGGAGACGTCATTAGAGCCACTACTATCCAACTATCTTGAAGCGAACTCTGCCGAGGTGAAGCTATACTTCTTATCACTTCGGTCTTCCTGCTCAGCTCTTCAGTGAGGTCTTTGCATCTTTCAGTTAACTCTGTGCCTTAGCATAGGTAGCAGTGCAAAACCACCCAGGGAAATCAAGAGGCAAGTATCATCCCCAGCAAAAGGAATCATTTTCCCAGTTTTACAGCAACAGCCTCTCAACTAACAACCCTGTGGCTGTCAAAGTCACTCCTTTCAGCAAGCACATTTGAGAAATCCCAGCATCTGACTTTGAAACGCATTTGGAAGCAAATGCTGAGCCAGCAGAGAACAGAGCACATCAGTGCTCTGGGCTCCCTCTGCTCTGTTCCAGGGAGGAATCAGGCAGCACCATTCAGTTCCTCAGCATCCTAATGATAAATATCATATGGTTGTTTACCTACTTCCAGATTGTACTGAAGGGAGCATCTAACAGCTGGATCAGCAATTACAGCTCCTTTCTTAAGGGGTGCAACAGAAATCTTCAGTGTAAAGTCTAGCAAGAATTCAGCAAGACAGTAAGTTAGGAAGAGGAGACAGATGACTTCAGATGATACCAGCAAACCCTGCTGAGATCAGTCTTCCTCTGGTGGGATTATTTAATGCATTACCCTGCAATCTGCAGGAGAATGACACAAGAAAAACATAACAAGGAGAGACTGGGGTGTAGCAGACTCTCATGGTGCTCTACCAGCAACTTAGTGATTAATAACAGGAAACTCAGAGTTTCTTTTGAGGCTGGCCACCTCTCGGATTCTGTATTGATCCAACTGAGTAGACTTTAGACCACTGTTTCTGTTTTAAAATGGAGACTTGTTTTTGAAAGCAAAACAAAAATACGAAGCTTTTGTCACAATTTGCCTGTATATCCACCCAGAAACAAAGCCAAACCTTGGAGTATTCGTTCAATACTTTGTTTCCCCAACATTTCACTTGTTTATAGCATGTGGAAGTGCATTTTCATTTAGTTCAATTGCTTTTTCAGTCATTCAATGCAGCATGTTCAGGTGTTTTGCAGCCTGAGGAATCATTCTTTACAGATCGGACTATTTGACGTGTGGTAAAGAGCAGTGGACAAACTGAATGACCTCTAGCCAACCCTTTCTGTTTCCAGTAAGGTCAAGATCAGTGCTTCTCCAGACACAAGTTTGTCTAGTCTGAATCTCCAGCAATGTCAAGTTTGCATCTTCTCTAAGCACAGCAGAAAGAGCTCCGAGAGCTCAGCTATGTTGAAAACTGAGGCTGAACAAGGCAAAGTTTTCCTTCCAGCCATGAAGACCCTGGAAAAGCAAGCAGGAAAAGCTCAGAGAGAGCTGTTAATGACCCCTTGGGGAAGCTTGCTGCTGGCAGTCACCTCAAACTCAGTATGGGCTCTGTAGATGAATTGCAGGTGCTTCCATACTCTAAGTCTGTGAAGTTTCCTTTTGCTTTAATATTTATAGGAAGCCACTATAACATATCAAACGTGCACTCATCTTTACTCCATTACTCATGAGAGAGATAACTCAATATGTCAAATATGCCCTGATCAAGGGGCAATTTCTCTTCTCCCCATGCCAAATGCAGACCAGGTGTAAATGGATGCATCTCCATGAAAATTGTATCTCTTTATGCTGGCACTGAGCACAGCCCTCTTGCTCAGTCTACTGGAACATTTCCCAGATTCCAATGTCAGCTCCTCAGTTCAATCCAAAGCACATCATATGGCCCTTTTCTTTAACCAGCCCTACAGAAAGAACAGACTCGAATTGTGCTTTCATGCCTTAGTACTTTGTTTAAGAGCATGAAATTGTCTCTCAGTGAGAGAGATGGAGTCTTTCAAACTAGCAAAGGACAGACATTTTTAAGCACCCTAACCCACAGCAATGTAATAGCTGCTGAGGCTGGCATTCATCTTCCTTCTCTTTAGAAGTCAAACAGTGAGAGGTCAGAGATAATCACCCCAATCTCTCTCTGTAGGCTGGGGCTGCAGGTACCTCCAGAGACAATGCAGCTGACCCAGATTAGACCCTGTTCTTGAGAGCAAAATGAGACATCTTCTAGGGGGGCCTATTTCTCTGCTGTCTGTAGAGGAAGCCTGGCAAGACTAGATCAGACTTGGATGTTGAACACCTAGATGCTTAAATTAAGGAAATGAGGCTTACTCTGCCTAGCACACAAAATTTCAGCACTTTATTTGATGTAAATCCCTGTGCATTAACAGCTTATGAAACGTTACTTCAACCTGGTGTCACACTGATTGAGTCCAAGCTTTGAGAAACTAAAGGGCTGAAAAAGAATATTTGTGTAGGTATTTTACTTCAACATTTTCAAAAATTGTGGAATTCTAAGGTAATCCCAGCTCCAGCAAGTTCCTCTGGAAATCCTATAAAATTCCATGTTCAAATGAGCTTTGGACAAAGCACTCTGAAAAAGAATATCTTTCTAATATACTATTTCATAGGCCACAGAGAATCAGCAATGCAGCTTTACCAACTCTTCTTTTTCCCCTTTTGAATTTTAGTTCCCTCATTCACATACAGAATTCCTCTGGCTTCATCATTCTCTCTTGTGCTTAGTTATGCTTCATGTGAGTTTTCATTGACCTTTTGGGGGTTCTCTTTTTGGGGGGCGGTTGTTTGCTTGGGGTTCCCCACTGTTACAATTCCTGTACTCCTTCATCTCCAAGTAAATCCAAGACAGTTTATTATCTATAAAGAAACTTCAGTATCTTTGGTGCTCTACATACTTGTACAAATGCATTACCTGACCTCCAAGTGTTCTTGTCACAAAAGCAACCTGAAGCCACCAAAGCCTGTAGTACAAGTGTAGGAATCTCAACAAGTCACCATGGCATTAAGACAAGGTTACTGCTACGAATATGCTGTGTTTTATGGGAGAGGGCTATTGTGTTTGCTTATGACATTTCCCAGGAAGAAAGGGTAATGCTATTTTCTGTAAGGCTACAAAATGTACCTGACATAAAGGTGAAAAGCAAGCAAACAACATAGAACAGAAGCTAAGGACCAACAGTCATTTTACTTATGCTTCATGAGAGGTTCCTTTAGACAAGCTCTAGTGTTGCCTGTGGACTGAATAGCAGTTGGCATCTGTGTTATTTTAACCCAGAAGAAACACAGTTCATCCTCCTTCCATGAAGTTCAGTGGTAACTTGCATGTTTGGAGGCAAGGGGAGACTTACATACTTCAGCTAGATTGCAAAGCTCATTTGGACCCAGCCTGGGTCTCTGCAGTTCTAATCTGGCATTGCCAGTAGACATTCCTTCCTTTTCTATGGAGGGAACATCTCAAGTATTGCCTGTAAAAAAAAGTAGAAGTAGGAAAAGTAGAGGAAAAAGCAGAAGAAAAGGTAAAGATAAAATCAATCCATTCAAGTACACTTCTTTGTATGGGGTGACTAAATGTAAAGTCATTGAGGAGTGAAAACCTGGGCACTGGTGAAGCACATCCTGTGCCGTATAGTCTTGGAGCAATAGGGATCTAATCTAGCTAAAATTATTATGGGATCATTTCAATACAAAAAAAGCTGGAATTACTGCATTTAAAACATAGAAAACCAAAAAAGGATGAAGTTGGATGTGTACAAGTGAGACTGTGTTTGTGCAGGCATCATGTCAAACATATATGTGGGCTCTGTTAGTAGAATATGCCTTAAAATATCTATGGATGCCAAAGGCATTAGCCTACATAGGTCCATGACCCTGCACACACCAGCACATGCACACACATACTTCTTTCATTCTATAGGAATTCTGTTGTATTAAAGGTTTTCCAGCTCAAAAACTACTAGCAGTCTCTCCTGACTATGCACTGACAAAAATATACACATGCACAAACTGCATTCTGTTCAGAGCTGCAGCGTTTTGCTGTTCTAAATTGTCATCATCATCCTCTTCGTTATCAGAATCAGTACTGCTGTAAGCTCATTTTTGGAATGAGCAGGTGTGAAGGGAAAGAAAAAAACAACCCAAACCAGACCCGATAAGGTCATCCTGAGTAATGCAGGGATATTATCAGACCTCTTGGATATGCATCCATCACACGAAAACTTACCCAGATGCTTATTCTCCATTCCTGTGCCCTCCTTCCCGCAGTTGTATATAGGAGCATACCTACACCTAAACTTAGATATCTTCCCTAGGAACCTCTTCCAAGACTTCAGCTGCCATCTATTTATTCCCACACACTCTCTTCCATAGATAGAGTGTTAAAGAAAAAAATCCCATCACCATGCTCACTGTTTCCATGAAGTCAGAAATAAGTCCCAGGAAGCTGCCAGAGGTTTAGAAGCTAAGCCAGCCATGCACAGCTCCGGTACTGCTGACATTTCCAGATGGCATTAATTTAATTCCACTTAGTTATGCTTTTAAATTTGATTTGAAAAATGTGTCATAAAATACCATTAAGTGCAGTGCAGCGTTTGGAAGCAGGCTGTGAAGTTCCCTGCGCTGACAAAATCCCAGGGAAGGGAATGTAATTTTCATAGCTAAGTACTGGGAGGTATGTTGGGAGAGATTCCTTTAGAGAGTGGGTTGAGTGAATCAAGAATCACAAATAAACATTATATCCACTAGATATTTTCATGGTGCAGCAGATCTGGAGAACTCTGATTTAGTGCTTTAAAGACAAGGGTTGATGGAGAAAGGCAAGATACATGCAAAGCCTTCTACATCAGTAGGCATACCCAGAAAAGAGAACAGATGTGCAGAAGAGAAATCTGGAGAATCACTAGGACTTGACTGTGTAAAAATGCAGAATACTATCAATGATGAGATATGGTTTTGACCCTGACCCACTGTTGCATGCTACAGAAAGATTAATACCTTTTAAAGACAGAGTGAGCTTTAACTGGTGCCTATTCCAGCTACAGACCACTTCCACTCTCATCACAGTATAATATCCTTTAAAGCAGGAATTAGATTCCATTCTCATTTTCAGTTTTCCAAAGCACAACTTCTTCTCCCACTTCCATAGCCAGCCCATTTGTTTAGACATGCGCTGGGCATCCTCAAAAGTACCTGCACACAGTGCTGGCTTGTCATCTGTAGTAGCTGGCATATGCATCTACAAAATCATACCTGGTAACAAAGGAGCAGATGGTCTTATGGAAAGAACTGTGTTGGAAACATTTTCTCCTATCCAAAAACTCAGATACTTTTTTCTCCATCCCAAAACTGAATGTTATTCTGAAAAGGCAAAACTGTTAGTAGAAAATCTGTAAGGAAAAAAAATGAGCAACTCAAAGTTCAATGCTAATCATTATCATAATTGTATTTTAGTAGTATTATGAAATTGCCATCATTTCAAGGGAGGACCAACTAGGAAGTTGTGCTTTCCTCAAACACAACATGTCAAAATACCTGCAAATTACCTTAAGTAAATTCTACAAACAGGTTCTCACAAAGCTTTTACAGTCCCAAAAGACTCTTCTGTGTCTAACAATGAGTCCCACACCCCTCTTGGCAGTAAACCTTCTCAGTGAGAAGGATGGTCTGAACAGCCTCTGCCATTGACTCCTCCTGATGGGTTCACCCCAAGGGATAGGGCTGATCACCGTGAGACTCTGAGCCAGGAGGCTGTATTTCTCTACTTAGGTCATTGGGTTTCCTCCATTTCCTGTTGGAATCCTTTGTGTGCGTGGGGATGAGCCTCTTATCACACACCCTTACACTGGCCAGTGCCAAAAAGTGTGATAATGAATATGTCTGGATAGCTCTGTGATGTATTCTTGAGTCAGTCATGCAAAGATGGAATGCACTGCCTTCACCCTTTTAATTGAAACCTAAACCATGGCTCCTGCAAAGTACCTATGTGAAGGACTCGATGGTCTCATTTTGTGAAGAACTGCCTTTTCATCTCCTTTTTTTTCCTCACTTCTCTTTTCCTCTCCTCTCCTCTCCATTATGATTTTCTCTTTGACCATTGCTTTCATTTCTATTCTCAAAACCTGGTAGGGCAGAGAATCGAATGGATGGCTGTGTGTCTCACCCCTTACTAGAGAGACAGATGTGAATACTGAAAGACTCTCATCCTGGCAAGCACCCAAGTGCTCTGTGACAGCCTTTAAGCACCTGAAGCACCCTAGGAATACTGAGCAATCCACAGCTGTACAGCCCTGGCTACAGCCTGACATGGAGCAGTGGCACACATCTGGAATACAGAGCAATACACTCCTCATGCTGGAATACAGAATGACCCACAACCACCAACACCCTCTGAATACCAAGCAGCTCTGCACCTTTGCAATGCCAACATCTGAAGGGAAACACTGCGACGTGGCTCAGAACCAATCCTACAGCAAGGAAAAAAAGGAAGGGTTTGAAAGGCTGCAGAAAGTCAGTCTGAAGCTGTGGAGTTGGATCCTGAGTGAGGATTTTTACAGAGAAAGTATGGAATATAAAGGATGTAGTGGGAGCTAAGCACCTAGTCCATTTTTTCAGGTGCTTTTTAGAAATCCAATGTAAGGTTGAGTGTACTCCCTGTTGAACAGAGCAGTGCATTCCTATTCCTAACAGGTCCTGGTGTCAGCAACACGACAAAGGCTATCTCTGCTACTGAGAGAGACCAGGTCAGAGAGGCTGGAGACCTCACTTGTGAACTTTAAATGACCTACTCTTGAAGCCAAAAAACTTCCTAGTTTTTCCTTTGCTAGGGTACCTTAGACAGGAGATACACAAAAAAAGGTTCTTTGGAAACTCATTTTTTCCCTCCAGGGTATTAACACAAGCTTTACAAAGGCTTATAATCCCTTTAGACAACAGCAGCAAGAGCAGCAGCAACTACAAAGCCCTAAGCTTGGAACTCAATCCCCTGGTGATGGGCTGAACCCTCTGCTGAGGTTGCAAAGGAAAAGAGAAAGGTGTGAAGATATTTACATCAAACACATGGAACAAGAGGGGATTTTAATCAAACTTTCCTTTTTCATCTGTTCTTTCTTCTCTTGGAATCTGCTTTTCCTTTATCCTGATGAAATTCAGCATTTGCTTTTTTTGCCTTTTTTTTCTATAAAAAAGGAGGATTTAAGAAAAAATATAATAATAATCACAATCCCCCCTGAAAACTCTGAGTATTAAAACTCCAGGGCAATGCATCTCTAAAATCTGTAAGACTGTAAGAAGATAAGAGACAAAACCCCACGCAACTGTTTCCTCTCTGTGTCTTTGGAAGTTGCAGACGCGTATATAATACCCCTAAGCCGGGGTAATCTGCTTGCCTCCTCCTGCCTTTCCTGATGCACGCGGATGTACTTAGCATTAATATTCCTCACACTACAGCAAATGAACACCCAGGAGGCAGCTGACTCAATCAGTGCTTGTTTTACTTACTGTGTATTGCTGAGAAAAGACCATAAACTAGAGCACGACAGATCTGTAATGCTCATTTCAATATGCTTCCCCTGTTTGTTCCAGCCCTGATGAACTTTCATATTCAGCCAAAAGAAAAGGAGGGGGGGAAAAAAAAGAAGAATTAAGAAATATATTACAACAAACACATTAGCACCGTGTGGTAAATTACCACTGGAGATCCCGGTTCCTCATGGTAGGAGCATTTGTGGATAAACACATTTGTTTACTTCATTTTTCCTGCTGCCTTCCCCAGCATATGATTATTCACTGAACGATGTCATGACTCCCAAGTCTGATGTCATGGCTGTTTCCACAGCAACCAAATGGAATCCAAGATAGATTTGAAACCAGGTAGGCTGGAGTAAACATCATCTGAAAGCAGCATTTGTCCATTCTCTCCCATAAAATTGATGGGCTCCCACCACTGCTGTTTGGAGACTGGAATTTGTTTTAATTATGATGGCACAATCACAAAATGCAAAGGAGCTAGCTGTTATTTTTGGAACAGATACAGCTGCAGGGTAATTGAGAGAAAAGACTGTAGAGACCATACAGATGAGCTTATTTTGTGCATGCAGGTTCATATACCCAATTTGATGGGGTATGAGATATTGCCCCCTTATTTCCCTGATTAATTCATTTATTGCTGCTGGAGATCTCCTCATACAGTCATCACATTTTGAAGATGAGACTGTATTGGCTGGATCTGTAATGACTGGATTGGGAGGATAGACATCTACCTTAAAAGTAGCGACCTACACTGTAAATACCAAAGTGGTGAATCCTACCTCTCCAGTTTATTAATAACAAAGCCTGCCTTCCTGTCAGTTCCTCATGTATCTACTCACCTTAAACCTCAGTTCAACCCACCCTCCCATTGGTCACTGTATTGACTTGATCATGAGGGCTCTAGAGAGGCTTTAATTGAATTTGCAACAGAAGAAATGGAACTGAAGAGACAGAAAGAGAGATGATTCTGGAGCAGTGGAAAAAGCTTCAGGAGACAAACTGCCTCTGGGGAATATGATGCCATGAATGTTGTTTTGATTTATAGAAACTAGAGATAGGCTGAGCATGGTGAAACAAGATGTGGACCAGAACATGATGCAAAGCTAGTGCAGAAAACTGCATGTTGATTTAGAGAGGTGTTCTGCACAATGGCTTAAATCAGAGACACTGGATGATTTTAATTAGGGGGATGTTTCCAGTGAATTTCTTAACAGGTACATGGAAGCATTTTGGAGGGAAGGCAAAGGGCAACTCTTAACAAATTAGAAACTGCATGAATATGATGGCATGGCTGCCCAATGATGATTTATGTGTAAGTCTTGGTTAAAAGATTGGTCAAAACAATTGCAATGATGAGAGTTGTGATGACAGTGAGGTTCATCTTCTCCTGTGCTCCTGGCACCAAGGGAAGGGATACAGGCATCCATTACTCATATCTTTCTTGCAGTCTGATGGCAACTCAGGTGCCGTGAAATGGGCTTTGCTGGACTCAGGAGGAGAGTTGGAAGCTGCAGTTGGAAGTTGTGCTTTTCATGGTCTAGTGGCTCTCTATTTATTGCATTCATTAGCTTCAAAGCCAAGATCAGTCTGTGGGATCCCTCCCTCCTGCCTGCTGACCTGGATGTGTCTTTGCCCATCCGCTCTGTGGCATTGTTTTCTAACAGCCTGTTATTAGAGTAGGCTGCTATTATAGCAGGGCCTGGGTGGCAGAAGCCCTCACAGCACTAAGCTATAATCCAAAGACTATAAATGTTCTTTCTGTCTGATAAACAAACAGTGAGTTTTCCTCCTGGTTTTACCTGCTTTGTGTTTTAATTGATTCAGGCTCAAAAACACAGCAAAGGGCTGTGCTGTCTCTGCAATATCTAATATGCCTGCTTCATAGGAATTTGTGTCTGGGTATGGGGTGTGTCATTGAAATGCTTTCTGCTTCAGACTTGGTGACATTTGGTTCACATTAGTCTCCTACCCATAAGAAAAGCAATCACATCTTCCAGGGGCCTCGAAACAAGCTCTGTTGTGATAATCCTATTTTGTCTCCCTTCAGGTTTTGTTTGCTTTGCTCAGACTCCTTGCCAAGAGCGTGCAAATACTTACAATGCCAGTAAGCAACCCAGGTTGTTACCTATATCCCCTCCTTCCTCCAAGAACATCCCTTATTTTAATTCCTAGGAATTAGAAGTGGTTCCCAAAGACCTGGAGGGACAAATACTAGAGGGTGACATGAGTACCAAGAAGCAAACAATTTGCCTTCCATTGTGCACATCTAACTGGGCAGAGGTCTGACTTAGCTCCACACTGAAGAGGTGCAAATGCCTCCAGGGCCCTTTAAACCTCCATGGGTAAATCACTGCAACCTTTTCAGTGCGCTGTTGCAAAGGCTGAGGAAAGAAGTCTGACTCCCCCAGCCAGATTGGGATGATTCATGGCACACAGAGCAGGTAGCCCTTCTGATTTGAAGGCTGGGAGTAAGCATGCACTTGGCCTGCTTAAAATAGAACGTTTTTCCTGTGTCAGCATCTCTTGCTCCTTCATCGCCCCACAATATTTTCTGATTACATCCTTGAAGTGTCACCTGCACATCAGGTTTGTGAGAATGGCAGCTGAGTCGTGAGCTTGGAGGGAGATTGGGAATATTGGGGAGGAAAAGAGGAGCTTCATCAGCGGTCTGAGAGGGAGAAAAAGAGAAAGGAAAATGTTTGTCCCAACCTTCTCCTTCATCAGCAAGGCTTTTGCCTTATTACCTAATGGAGCACATCTGCTAGTGTTGTGAGAAGTGTTCAAGAGCCACTGGGTCAGAATGAAAAGCAAGGAGCATTATCACTGCTTGTTCTGGGATGGAATGAGGTGGAAGAACTGCAGCGTAAGCCTCGGGACCTGGTAGTATGCTATCAGCAATGAAGTAATTGCTGCTCGGACTAACACTAGAGGTGATGCTCACCTGGTACCATTGTCCTCATTGCTCATGCTCACAAAAGGCCTGGGAAATCTTTCAGGTATGAGATTTGTATCCCTAAATGCTGGGGCTCCATCCCTCACACACCAGCTTGCCCATGGACCCAGAGGTCCATTCCAGTTCGCCAAGGGCCATCAGTCCCTGCCTCAGTGATGCTTTAGGATGCTGCTCTGCCCAGGCTGCCCTGTGGCTGTCCTGTTCCCTTGCTGGGGTGATAGGATGGATCCCAGGCTCTGACACTTCACCCTGCCAGCTCCCAGGGGGACCCCTTCTGACTCTCCAGCCCCTGGGGAGCTCCAGCTCTTTTTGCACCCCCTTTCAAGGGGAGGAGTGCATGTTAGATGAAGTCATTTAAATCTCGGGGCAGTCACTCTCTCCCTTGTTGTGTGTATGCAGCACTCACACTTCAGATTATTTTGGCTTTCTAAAGTATTGCTAAATAATGCTGGAAGAAATTTCCATGCCCTTGAATGCCAAAAATGTGGCTGTTTCAGGCATCAGATACCATTTCTTTTTCCCTGAATGCACGTTGTTTACCTCCCTGATATATTTTTCTTACATGCATCTAGCTAATGGATGAAGTAATTTAGCAAGGCTATTGTATTTCATTCAATAGCCTATATGTAGATTTGTTGTGAAGGATAAAATGTTCCCTCTTCAAGCACTAACAATAGGAGCGCAGTCTGCCACTGACCTTGCACATTGCTGCTGTGCTGTACACAGGTAACAATGTAAGCCCAGACTATAGGCAGTATGAGCACACAGCTGTTTAGTTTCAATAGCAGGGACACATCATTTTCCATAGCAGATGTGCCAGTGTTCACCTGTGTGTAAGGCACAATTATTCACAGTTCTTTAGGGTTTGAAGGAATATATCTGATTTCTAACTGTCCTGATAAAAAATTCCCATGCAGGGATCTATGAGTTTGAAGCATTTAAAACCTACAAGCTTCCACTACTGCTGGTGTGTGGGTATATGTGTTTTCAACACACTATTGTAAGGCACATGGTCTGCATTCTCTCCCCTGTGAAACAGTTGTATTTCTAAAGAGTAACAATCAGCATTCATGGAGGCTTTTAAATCCAATGTTTCCTAATAATGGCTGAAGTGAGTTCTGTTGATAACCTGAAAAACATTTTCATAACTTATGAGGTGCAAAAAAGAATTAGCTGAACTTATGATGGTATTATTCTACCCTGTCAGCATATTAATAGAGAGAGCTAATGGAACTGTTCTCCAAAGCCAGTGGGATGGGATCCATCTCATTTCATTAACCACCTGAGAGTTAGATATCCTTCCTAGGCTGATTGTTCAGGATCTTTCTGAAGCCTGTGCTCAGCATTATGCATCTCACAGAATGATGATTCTCATACCAGTGCTGATATCCAGATAGATGGGATGGATAATCTCTCTTCTCCAGATGCCAATCGTTCTTTGGATGCACCTATAGGGGATGGCAAGACTAAGCCCCTAAAGTTTAGTTGGCTGAATGTAGCTCAGAAGCTACATTCTAATTTATTAGCAAATTAATGAATGTGTCAGTGGATTAGGGCTAAATGAGGCATGTCCTTAGGCTCAGTAGAATGTGAATGTTTCCTGAGCAGATCTCAGTTCTTGTCCTTATGCATTCTCCTAAAAGCTAGATCACTCAGAAAGGAACTGCCTGACAAGTTCTCTCCTGCTTTGGCTTCAAGGCAAACCAGAGGAGGTTATACCCAATATAAACACAATTGCAAAACACTGGGGACAACACCATGGCCACATTATTGCAAATTTCCATGCAATCAGAACCCCGTTTTCATTCTGATGTTCTCTTACATGCCCTTTCTATGAGATTCCTTTCAGGCCAGTGGAGGGCACCAGCTCAGATGAAAGCAAGAATGCTATACTCTATGGCTTCTCTTAGATAATGCCTAACCATAAGCCATTAATTGCAGCAGTGGAACCCTGCTGCTTTTCACATACTGGGGTTTGCAGAGATTAATAAAATCAGAGCCCTATAAAGCTATTCACTGTGTAAGTTCAGACATCTGACTTGGGTGTCGGAGAAAACTGCCAGGAATTCCTAAAGCTCCTTGTGAAATCAGCAGAGAGAGGCTTGAAAAACATAGTAATTCATGCCAGGATCCTAACTTATCTGTCCCAAATCTGGAAGAGCTAATCCTTTGCTGGCTACAGGAGCAGCCTGGGCACATGACCCACTAAACTTGGATGCCCAAGATGTCTTGCATGAGTCAGTGTGAATGAGATGATGCGTTCAGACTTCATTAGTATCTGACAGCCTTTTGATCATGGCAAATAGTAGTTATAAGTAAAGACATGA
This sequence comes from Agapornis roseicollis, assembly GCA_002631895.1. Lineage (NCBI taxonomy): Eukaryota > Metazoa > Chordata > Aves > Psittaciformes > Psittacidae > Agapornis > Agapornis roseicollis. The sequence continues at coordinate 171,554 of NDXB01000180.1, forward strand.
GGGTGGGATAGGTGCCAGCCTGTCTGACTCTGGGTTTCTTCCAGAACATCTCAGCTCATGGCTGTCCTGCAGCCTCCTCTCCACAGACCTCTTCCTGTTACATGACAGACACAACCCCAGAAGTATTGGAACTGTGCATCCCACTCCTGGAATTTAATTTATCTAACTTTTACTCAAAATAAACAGTTTCTTTTTTGTCATTGCCAAGAGAAAACTCTTTCTTCCACAAACTCCATCCTCCTCCTTTTGCCTCCACTTCTCTCTGAGCAGCAAAAGTCTGCCAAGCCTCATAGGAGAGATTTTCCTCCAAATCTGTTCATATCTGTGATCTCCATGCTCAAAATATTCCTGTCTAGAAACAGTGTCTTCTTGGTCCCATGCTGGAAGCCTGCAAGCTTCTGCAAACCGTGTCCAACTGAGGCATCCAACAGGCTTCTACCAGTTCAAAATGCAATTTTTGGTGGAACTCAAGGTAGTTATTTTCTGTCCTTGGCAGATGGGGCTTGTGACTTTCACTTCAGTCCCCAAAGACCTAAATATCTTTCTAAATAACCCCTTCTGAAGAGGTTGCCCTCTCCTCAAGTAGGATGATGTCCTACGTCATCCTGGTGTGAGTTAACGCCACTCTCCTTTTGAACTGATGAGGATCAGGACTTTTGCCTGGCTTTTAGTAGGTGTCTAATGCAGTTCTTTTGTGTGGAGCAGGAAAGAATCTGAGGATGGGTATAGTAGGGGAAGCATCCAGGAAAACCTCAGTAAGTACGTTCAGGGGGATGGTATTCCCGTGAGGAGCTCTGTCTGACTGGTGGAAAATTTCTTCTTCATTGATAGTAGCTAATGCAAAGCACACTGCCTGCAGCTTTTTATTTTAATGTAGACATCTGAAAGTGACTGTATGATGGAGGGAGAAAGGGAAAGGTTATGTGTCTTCACAGGCCCCAAATGGCAGTATAATGAATATAAAAGCTATCCTCTCCTCCTCTAATATATTCATTCCATCCTCTTTTCTAGTGACTGTAAACAACATTTGTCATCAGGAATGGGCTACTTTTCATTATAAAACTGATCTGGAAACTACATTTTTATTTCACGTACATCAGCAACAACAGGAGAAGAAACAGGCAAGGGGAAAATATATGTCCCTAGCAAGAGAGGGACCTGGGACAAGTGTTGCCTGAGCAATTCTGGGGATCATTCATAAGTCTGGCCTCTAAGACAGAAGATGGTCTAATGCCTCATTAAATCCTACTGAGCCAATGATGATGTATCATGCCCTTTCAATCTTCAACTAAGTAATGCAGGAAAAAACCCCTCCCTAATTTGTACGTTTAATGCATTCATTAAGCTGTTAATCTTTCAACAAGAGATTTAATAGCGAATTAACAGGGTTTTTATGAAAGAGAAAACAACAACAAAACTCCCCACTTAGTCGAATTACTTTTGTGTCAGAGCACAATACAGGGTAATGGGCAATTAGGGGGTTCAGGGATGAGGATGGGAAGATAGGTTTAATTTGTGTTTGGTTTAGAATTAGATGGTGCTTGGTGCTTGGAATGAAATTAAGTTGATCCCCTCAATGGGTAGGACCTGACTTGAGCAGAAAACACAGGGGACAGTGCAAATGAAGATGGTGGCAGCTAAAAGAAGACAACGCTCCATATCTGAAAGATCAGTCTCATACATCTTTCTGTGATGAAGTAAGACTTAGTGGTCAGACACTGAAGGTTGAGTTTGTGGTGACTTCGTATTAATGCAGGTCTTGCTGAAGTGTGTAGGAGGTTTGGCAGCAGCAAACAGGACAAACTCCTTCAAAGCACAAGCAGCTGCTTTGGGCATTTGCTCATCAGCACTTTAAAAACTCAGCAAAGTTGCAATCTTTCCTTTAAACCTGGGCTTAAAGGTTTAAGCACTTTGCTTAATAAAGATGGATTATTTAGGTCCAGAGCCTGAGTTTCAGTCTGAATTCCATTTGGCAGATAGGTGCCAGTGCAGATGGCTGGCACAGGGGCTGGTTTGTAATTTGAAGTTTGCATAAGTCTCTTTAAACCAAAAACGCCTTACTGAGAACACTGAATTCCAGGGAATTCACTTCGGAGAGAAAGAAGAATCACAAAATCAAGTTGTTGTCTGAATCATTGCAAATAAACACAATACTTGAAAAGGAGAGGAGCAGAGCTGTGTTTGTTTACTTGTTGAGCACCAAATCCACAGGATTCTCAGGCTTTCCTTTTATTTTCCTTCCACACTAACTTTAGGGAAAACCTTTTATTTTTCCCTTTCTCTATCAGAAAAATTCTTTAAGGGATCCTCCACTGAGCTTTGATTTTCAGCTGGAGTGAGACAAAGAGAGGAAGAATAGTCTAAAATCAATTTCTTACAGGTCTGAGGAATCATAAATACAGTTTGGATCAATACCTTCTGTGTGAGTGTTTGTGTATGTGTGTGCCTCCCCTCACATCCATTCAAACAACTGCTTTCCCCTAACAGAACATGCAAATCCTTAAGGATAATGGGTTGGCTTTCTAAAGTAGGATATTAGAGTGGGACAATGGAGCCTTTACATCTGCTTTTCCAAAACTTTCCCCACAGAGGATTCTCTTCTCCCACTGGCACTGATTTTAGGCAGCTCTAAGTGCATTGGCATTCAGGACAGGAAAACACCCCTTAGAAAAACACTTTGTGTAGTCTTTTTGAGCTTTAAGAACCAGCCTAAAACTAAGCAGGTGCTTAAGCCTTGTTACAAGAAGGCAAGCTGTGACTGCCCCATCCCTGGCAGTGTTCAAGGCCAGGTTGGATGGGGCTTGGGGCAACCTGCTCTAGTGGAAGGTGTCCCTGCCTATGGCAGGGGGCTGGAACTGGATGAGCTTTAAGGTCCCTTCCAACCCAAACCATTCTATGATTCTATAACACATACACATCTCAGTATTCTTCAATCTCCACAGATGAAGCCAACTTAGTTCCCTGCATCACCATGGCCTCCAAGAATAGTTTTCCTGTGTAAAAACTCAGTAGGATCCTTAGGGCTTGGGTCTGAATGCATTTGCATCCCAGTGCATTGTGTTCTGAATGCTGCTGTTCCAATATTTACCCAAGGTAATGGACAGCAGTAGTAAGACTTTGCACTTCAGGAAGGTAAGTGTGGAATTAACAAACTGCATGTGCAGCTTGGCTGGGGAAGCTCCTGCCAACTGCTCACAGAAGATAGCAGCCATTATCTGCTGATATTTCAAAGTCACATATTCTGGGCTGCTGTTTGGCAAGGAGGCAGAGGTAAGGAGCACCTGTCTCTGCAAAGCAGATTCCTGGATCCCAAAATGCAGCTGGGCTGTTATGGATATGTATTAGCGCAGGGACCCCTTCCACTGGAGCAGCTTGCTCCAAGCCCCTGTGTCCAACCTGGCCTTGAGCACTGCCAGGGATGGGGCAGCCACAGCTTCTCTGGGCCATCACCCTGTGCCAGCGCCTCAGCACCCTC